>ML820355.1:28092-38670 GCA_009831015.1 Picea engelmannii
CTTTGGAAGTCATTACTTCCCTTGAACAAAAACTATTGATTATTTTTCATATATTGTGCATGGTGTATTGTGGTGTATTGGTGTAACTCTTATACTATTTTTCATTGCTCATTGGATATAATTGAATGGTTTAAGTATAAGTTTAAAAGGTTTTTAAATTGTACTTGATACTGATTCACCCCCCTCTCAGTATCAACACATCGAACGAGGAGGGATGGGATAGAGAAGATTTTCAAAACTGTGGATGAACTGTGCAACTTAAAGAAGGGTGGCTACCAGCTACTGGGGTCAATAACTCCAACATTAAATATGTTACCAAATCTAACTTCTCAGTTATTACCTAAGCCTTGTTCTCCTCATATTAGAGTTAGTCGGGTAGTAGAGACGATTTCTTATGTAACTGATGAGCCTTGCGAACAGTATCAGAGGCAAGGATGTGAGGTATTTGATCGTTGATTTTTAAAATCCACCATGGGAAAAAGTAGAGGGATTACACAAATGGTACTTGAAGTTCATCAGATAAATGATCAGGGAGGAACTAAGACACCATTTGGGTCAAAGAAAAAGAAACCAACTATTGAAATAATGTAACTTCAAAGTGTATTCTAATTATTATTGTGGAATTATTCATTAGATCAATCCCCATTGTGGATTGATCATGTCAACTATTGTAAAATACCAAATCCCCTTTTGCGGATTGGTCAAAACATAATTGTAATAGGAAGAATATGAAGTCGGCCCCAAAATATATTAAAGGTGGTTATAACCACCTAGATTGAGAAGTAGGCCCTGCCAGTGAAGAGACATTTCCACACGTTCAAGAATTGTATAAATAAGGAGGCTAGCATCTCACTTAGACACACACTCACTTGTTCATTGAGAGACAAGTTTCAGAGCTATAGTTGGAGAAGAGAGAGAGAAAGAGAGAGAGGCACATTCTTGGGAGAGGACTTTCTATATTTGTTTGAGTTATCTCTTGGCATTGTATTGGATATCTATAATAAGGAAGTTTTTGTTGGGTTTTCTTCCCCTTGAGGGTTTCCCAGGATAAATGATGTGTCTCTTGTGATTGTGTATTTCTCAGTGATCCTATCTTATGCTATTGTTGTCTATTGAAATGCAAAGAAATCTAATAATAGCCTAAACCTTAACATGGTTTCAGAGCTAAGCTGAAGAGAGCATCTTTCACAAGACAAAGTGAAAAAACATCAATGTTGTCGTACATGCAAATTAGGGATTTTTGTTGATGAAGTATTCCAGCCCTAAAAACATCTAGAAAAGTGCGCCTTTCCTCAAGTATCAATTTGGCATCCTCAGTGCAACTTTTCAGTGGCTAGATCTCCCGAAAAGTGAAACCCTAGTTTCACAAAGTATCAGAAGTACCAGAAAACCAGAGTACCAGAAGTACCAGAGTACCAAAAAACAAGAAGCACCAGTCCAAAAATCCGCAGATCAATTTTGGAGGGGTAAAAGTTGAATTTTCTCAAATCCAAACACACCAGGCTACTCGCCGCAGCCAAGCACACCTCCTAGTAAGTTCGGAATTTGATTTTGAGAATTTTCATTTTTTGGACATTTTCCTAGCTCCAAGTAAAAGATGTCTACAAGCACTAAGCTTGTTGAAAAAATGGAAGGTGTGGAAAACTTCCATGCCTGGAAGTATAGGATTGGTCTCATTCTTGAAGAGAATGACCTAACAAGATTCGTCAAAGAAGAAGTGTTAGAACCCGATGATGCTGCAGACAAAGCAAAGCGTCAAAAGGACACGATAAGGGCCAAAAGAATCATTGCAAATTCAATCAAAGATCACTTGATCCCTTATGTGTCATCAAAGAAGACTCTGAAAAAAATGTTTGATGCCCTAAGAAGACTATATGAAGGAAAAAACATAAACCAGAAGATGAATCTAAGAACTCAACTCAAGAATATAAGGATGCAGAAAGGAGAATCAATCCAAGAATACTTCTCCATAATATCCCAATTCAAAGAACAACTAGAAGCAATCAGAGATTCTATAGATGAAGACAAAATTATAATGATGGACCTTAATGGTCTCACAAGACCTTGGGATGCATTCATCCAAATGATTTGTGCCAGAACAAAGAAACTAAAATTTGACGATTTATGGGAAGAATGCATTCAAGAAGAAACAAGAGTAGCTAACTGAGAAGTGTTACTAGCAAGAGATAATGATAAATCCCTAGCTACTCACACCAAATGAGGAAGAAAGAAGTCCTACTTCCAGAAAGAAACTCATAAAGAGTCTCACCCCCAAAACAAATCTCAACCAAAGAGATTCCAGAAGAAAGGACAACAAAAGGAAAGTGATTACTCATCTGTCCAATGCTACCATTGTGACAAGATGGGACATATTGTTAGATATTGTCCCACAAGATGAGAAGAATACAAGAGGAAAAATAAGAGACACCAAGACCATGCATTTGAAGATGAAGAGCCACCCGCAAAGATGTTAAGAGAACAAATTAAAGACTATGTCTTGATCTCAGCCCTCTTAGGATCGGTAACACCTGGAGAGGACACTTGGCTCATTGATAGTGGTGCCTCCAAGCACATGACAGGACAAAGAGATACTCTCTCTTGCATTTCAGAAAAGAAGTTTTCTCAGAAAGTGACACTTGGAGATGATTACCAATATCCCATCAAGGGATTGGGAGAATCAAACTACAAGATTAATTCAGGGAATTCAATGAAGATGAAGGACGTACTATATGTACTAGGCTTGACAAAGAACCTTCTCTCCATTTCAAATTTAGAAAATAAAGGCTTCAGAGTTGCCTTCATATATGGAGAAGTACTTATGTGGGATAAAGGAGAAACCTTAAAAGAAGCAATCATCATTGGAAAAGAAGAAGGTGTCTTGTATAAGCTAAAGGGTCACTCAAAAACTACCATGACCCACGCTATTGAGAATCCATGTGAAATTTGGCATAGAAGATTAGCCCACATCAACTACAAGGCGCTACCATACGTATGAAAATAAGTCACGGGTCTACTAGAACTCAAGGTTGACCATGAAGGTGTGTGAAATGGATGTGCACAAGGGAAGAACATCAAGAACCATTTTCTGAAGAGAGACAACAAAGAAGAAGGAGTCCTATAACTCATTCATTCAGATGTGTGTGGCCCAATGCCATCATCCTCCATCAGTGGGTATGTATTATCTTTTATTGATGATTATTCTCATAATACCTGAGTGTATTTTTTAAAATCAAAAGATGAAGTATTCAGTAAATTCAAGGAATTCAAAGCCTTGATAGAGAACCTTTCTGAAAGAAAGATCAAGATACTCAGGTCAGATAATGGAGGAGAATACACCTCAAAAGAGTTTGTGAATTTCTGCAAATATGTTGGGATCAAGAGGGAGCTCACCACTCCCTACAATCCTCAACAAAATAGTGTAGTAGAAAGAAAGAAAAAAACGATAATGGAAGCAGTGAAGACCATGATCCATGATCAATATCTTCCTATGTTCTTATGGGTAGAAGCAGTAATGATAGTCGTATATGTGCAAAACCGATTGTCCCATCGTGCACTTGGGTTCAATACCTCAGAAGATATGTTCATCGGAAAGAAGCCAGAGGTAAGCCATCTCAAAATATTTGGCTGACCAGTATTTATACATATTTCGAAAGAGAAAAGAAACAAGTTGGACCCTTTAGGAAACAAGAGAATATTTGTGGGATACTGTGAGGTCTCCAAGGCCTTCAAGATTTATATACTAGGTCACCATCACATTGAGATTAGAAGGGATGTGACCTTTGATGAAGATGCAATGCTCAAGAAATCGAGAATATGCCATCTTGAAGAAGTATATGAAGAGGAACCTGTAATCCCCAGAGTTGCAGAATCCGTGAGGGAGGTTCCCAGAGATGTAGAACTAGTGAGGGAAGTCATAACTTCCCCTGACGAGGAAACTCTAGAAGATCATGAAATACTAGAATTTCAAGAACCTCCTCAGATGAAAATCTCCCATAAGAGAAATCCATCTTGGCCAAGAGAGTTTATTCAAGATGGAGAGAAGTATAGTGTTCCCAAAGGAACCATGAGATAGGTGAAAAGACCAAAGCCATTCTCCAGTTATACGACTTTGATGTGTGATCTCCTAGAGAAGGATCATACCTGCTTTGAAGAAGCCATTCTCTAGTTATACGGCTTTGATGTGTGATCTCCTAGAGAAGGAGCCTACCTGCTTTGAAGAAGCCATTCAGAAGAGAGAATGGGCAGATGCCATGATAGAGGAATACCAATCCATAATAAAGAATGAAGAATGGGAAATAGGTCCCAGACCGAAGAGTAAGGATGTGGTATCCTCCAAATGGCTCTTCAAAATAAAACATGTTTCTGATGGAAGTATTGAGAAACATAAAGCAAGATTTGTCGCTCATGGATTTTCTCAAAAGGAAGGCATTGACTATGAAGAGACATTCACTCCTATCTTCAGATACACTTCAATCAGAACCATCATATCCCTTTTAGCTAAGATGAAGTGGAAGTTACACCAGATGGACGTAAAGACAACCTTCCTAAATGGTGTCATCGAAGAAGAAGTGTATATAGAGAAACCTCAAGGATTTGAAGCTGAATATAGGAAGTCTCATGTCTGTAAGTTGAAGAGGCTCTGTACAGATTGAAGCAATCTCCTAGAGCTTGGTATGGCAGGATAGATGGTTTTCTGACAAGCTTGGGCTTTACCAAGAGTAAAGCAGATTCTAACCTCTACTTCAATGATCTGGATTTTATGAGCAGAGAGAAATGAATATAGATTATTAACAGGTGCTTAACACAAAATAACAGAGATACAATAAAACTAGTTTTCTATTCAATAAAGAAATAAGCTGGAAACTCTAAAATGCAGTGGAAATAAGCTTGTTGGAATGGTGGCGGCTTATCTCTAAGAAGACATGTGACGGTTGCACTCATTCACAAGAAGATGATTACAATGAGGCTCTGAAGGCCTTTTTACAATAAACAAGAATGCCCAAAAACCCTAGACATCCAAAAACCTAACCCTAGGAGATGAAGCGCCAAAAGTCATGTGGGCCCTGTTTGGGTAAGTCAGTACATCAACTTCTTGGGGTCGTAACTTTTTCATACGATCTTCATTTTAGGTGTATGATATCCCATTGGAAAGATCTATCCGAGAACTACAAAATTTGCACAAAATTTATTTTGTGATCACAACATACCCCAAAAAACGTTGTTTAGGGCCTCAAAACGGCTCCAGAAGTTCAAGACCTAAAAAAATACTAAAAATAGTAAATTATCAAAATTGCTAGAAAGTTGTTTTGAGCCAACAGGAAAAGGTGGGTGGCCACTGATATCCACCTAGATCATTCAAGGTTATGAACGATGAGCCAGTGATATTGTTGTTGTATGTGGATGACTTATTCTTAACTGGAGAAGAAAATATCATCACTGAATGTAAGAAGAAGCTTGCCTCAGAATTTGAGATGAAACACCTTGGCCTAATGCATTATTTCTTAGGCCTTGAGGTATGGCAGAGCCCAGAGAAAATCTTCCTTAACCAAGGGAAGTATACAGTCAAAATCCTAAAGAGATTCGACATGTTGGAGTGAAAGTCCATGAATACACCCATGGAAGCAAAGTTGAAGCTACTGGTCAACACTTCATCATAATTGATTGATGCCACACTGTATAGACAGATCATTGGATCAATGATGTACCTGATGAAAACCAGACCAGATATTTATTTTTCCGTGAACACTTTGAGTCAGTTTCTGGTAGAACCTAGACATGTTCACCTAGTTGTTGCAAAACATGTGATGAGGTACCTTAAAGGTACAATGTTAGATTGTGGTCTCAGTTATGATGGAGATCATGATTTCACACTAAGTGGATACACTGATTCAGATTGGGCTGGAAGTGTCTCTGAAAGGAAGAGGACTCCAAGATGTTGTTTCAGTTTGGGATCAGCCATGATCTCATGGCAAAGTAGGAAGCAATCTAGGATTGCCCTCAGTACAACAGAAGCAGAATACATTGTTGTGTGTTCTGCTAGTTGCGAAGCTATATGGCTTCGTAAGTTATTGACTGGTCTATTTGACCTAGAGATGGAAGAAACCACGATCCTATGTGACAACTAGAGATGCATAAAGATGACATAGAATCATGTATTCCATGACAAGTCAAAGCACATAGAGATCCGATATCATTACATTTGTGACATGGTGCTGAGAGGAGCCATAAATCTCCAGTATGTTAGCACGGATGAACAAGTTTTCGATGTATTGACCAAGCCTCTATCTCGTGTAAAGTTTGAGCACTTTCGATATACGCTCGGTATAGTTCGAAAGGACCTTCCTCGAAGGGGGGAGTAGTGTTGTGATGAGATGTGCCTAGTACTATGCTTCCATCTTAACCACTGTGATGTAAATCCAGTCTAGTTGTTATGTTGAGATGTGTCTAGTACTGTGCTTCCAGCCTAACCGCTGTGATGTAAAGCCAATATAGTTTTTTTGTTGAGATGTGCCTAGTACTGTGCTTCCATCCTAACCACTATGACGTAAAGAAAGTCTAGTTGTTGTGTTGAGATATGTCTAGCATTGTGCTTCCAACTTAATCGATGTGACGTAAAGCCAGTCTAGTACCTTGCTTCCATCTTTATAGCTATGAGGAAAATCAAGATGAGTAATGTGCTTCCATCTTTATAGCTGTGACGAAAATCAAGACGAGTATTGTGCTTCCAGATTTATTGTTGTGATGAAAAGCAAGACAAGTACTATGCTTCCAGCTTGATAGTTGTGACGTAAATCCAATCCAGTATTGTGCTTCCATCTTTATTGTTGTGATGAAAAGAGAGACGAGTATTGTGCTTCCAGCTTGATAGTTGTGACATAAAGCCAGTCCAGTATTGTGATTCCAACTTAATTCTTGTATAGTGTGCCAGCCTCATGATGTGATGATGTGACCAACCTCGTGTTGTGATGATGATGTCTTAGTTTTATGCTAATCCATATTGATGCAGATGATGATTTCATTCCTTTGAGAATGACGATGTTGCCGATGAGAAAAACTTCTGATGTTTTATAGATACGCCAGTCAGTGTTCCAAGATGATATTGATGATTTTGTCCACTCACCCACTTGATGTTGTTGATGATGTTGTCCTCTCTCTCGCCTGATGTTGTTGAAGAATACCCTTCTTGTTGAGGGGGAGTGTTGAAATAATGTAACTGCAAAGTGTATTCTAATTATTATTGTGTAATTATTCATTAGATCAATCCCCATTGCGGATTGATCATGTCAGCTATTGTAAAAGACCAAATCCCCTTTTTCAGATTGGTCAAAACATAATTGTAATAGGAAGAATAAGAAGTCATCCCCAGAATATATTAAAGAGGCCCCAAAATATATTAAAGGTGGTTATAACCACCCAGATTGAGAAGTCGATGTTGGAAGTTTGGTTGTTTTCATTGATGTCAACCCTAGTCATGGGTTTTGGACCACAATATTGATGAAGGTATTTGGACATGAAGGAAAATGCACATGCAGATACAACATCCATGGATGGATAGTATACATCATGTTGTTTCCGATGGTATGTGGCATGTCACGTGGATCCTCATGGTTGAGGAGAAATGAATTTTTGAAGATGACAAAGTGAATTGAAGAAGGAAGTACATGTAGGCCCTGAAGATAGTTAAAAAACAAAAATACAAAATAAGAAAGTGTTAAGTCGGCCCTAATGTTAAAAGGAAGTGACATAAATGGTATAAATATATATCAATATACATTCATTTGATACACAAGTCGAATTTTAGAGGAAATCAGAACTAAAGAAGGTCATATTTCAAGGGAGGATGAAGTCTTTTGGTGATGTGTTCTAAGGTATGTTATTTTCAGGTCATCTTACCATTTTTTCTATAACTTTTTTTCTAGAATGATTCAGATGGTGAAATTAATATGGTATTGAGAAGACATATCAAGGTACCTATGGTAAAATGTTCATCTCTTGATTCCCTACAATTATGGAGATACACTTTGTGGAAGATAGGGTTTTTGACCAGTCCTGAAGCTAGTCAATAAACAGGTGTCCTGGGTAAAACAATCATAACTTATTCATAGAGAATCCAAATTAAGTGGGATAAATTGAATTGGAAATATTATGACTTTAGTTTATTCTATGTGAGTTTCATAATCTGATGTTAAATATTGAACGCAGGGCATTCTGTACAAGTTCGATCTCCTCACTAAACCAGAATTGAACAAAGTCTACCATTCTCTCTATAACTTCTTTTTGGGGAGAATTCAAGGGGTGAAACTTGGAGAATTTTCAGAGAACACATTGAGTAATATTATCTATAGGATCAGAGTATTCCAAGAATTGAAGAATTGCATAAATTGAAGAAGTCTCAGGAAGCATTATCAGGTTCTATGTGATGGTTGGTTGATGTTGATGATTTAATGTAAAGTTTTATTATCTCTCATATATTCTTGAGTGGAAGGAAGGGGCAAGGATGGAGATTTAAACCCTCTCTTGATATTGGAGGATTTTATCTTCCTCTTGGAGGTTTATCCCTCCCTTTACATTTGGAAGTTGTAGCTACCTTTGGAAGTCATTACTTCCCTTGAACAATAACTATTGATTATTTCTCATATATTGTGCATGGTGTATTGTGGTGTATTGGTGTAACTCCATATATTATGCATGGTGTATTGTGGTGTATTGGTGTAACTCTTATACTATTTTTCATTTCTCATTGGATATAGTTGAATGGTTGAAGTATAAGTTGAAAAATGTTTTAAATTGTACTTGATACTTATTCACCCCCCTCTCAGTATCAACAATTGGTTTCAGAGCAGGTTGCCTTCAGAACAATTTAACCAATGGAAGGAAAATCCTGAGCAAAGATGGATGACCATAAGTACATTTCAAATAGGATTCAAAATTTTGATGGAAGAAATTATGCGTACTGGAGTGATAGAGTGAAAACTTACCTAACATCTTTGGGAGTAGACATTTGGTACTCAGTTGTAAATGGCTATGTAATCCCAAATAATGCTCCAACCGATCCAAATGAGAATAAGCTTATGAGTTGTAATTCAAAATCCAGACATGTTACTCTAGCAGCATTGGCACCAACCATTGCTAGCAAAGTGATGGGATGCAACACTGCTAAAGAGGTATGGGACAAACTCAAGAGTATCTACGAAGGTGATTCAAAAGTTAAGCAGGTTAAGCTTCAACGACATAGAGTAAAATTTGAAAATTTGAAGATGAATGAAAAGGAAGATATTGCAACCTATCTTCTTAGAGTTGATGAAGTTGTTAACACTATCAGAGGATTAGGTGAAGAGCTCGATGAATCGTTGGTTGTACAAAAAGTGTTGAGATCACTTCTCTTGAAGTATGATGCTAAGGTCTCCACTATTGAAGAAACTAGGGACTTGACCAAAATGACAATGGATGAATTACATGGGTCTCTTATAGCATATGAAATGAGAACAGGTACAAAAAGTGACCAGCCAAACAATGAAGCAGCCTTTAAATCCATAAAGAAGACAAAAGACAAAGATAATGACCTTGATGAATAAATAACAAATTTTGCAAGAAGGTTTCAGAAGGGAAGTGGAAGATACAAAGGTAAGTCTCCTCTCAAATGATTTAATTGTGGTAGAATATGACATATTGTTGAAAACTGCCACTATAAAAAGAGAATTCTCAACAATAAAAAGATCTTCTACTCCAAGGATGATGGCATCTCCTCAGATGAGAGTGATGAAGAAGATAATGATGGAGGATAAGTCCTCTTCATAACCCAAGAAACCCAGGATGATGATCACAATAATTCAAAAGAAGAAGAAATCATTTGTGAAGAAGATTTAGACAAAGAAACCAACCTTGATTCCTTTTAGGGATACAAAGACAATGCAAAGAGTGAACAAGAAGATGAGAATCTTAAAAAGTTGAAGCATGTTGAAACTGAAAATAGCAAGCTTAGAAACACAAACATAATACTAAAAGGTGAATTGATGAGCTTGAAAATACCATTAATAACTTGAAGGAACAATTAGAAGATTATGAGAAATTGAAAGAAGAATTGGATCACACAAAAGGGGAGATACTATTGACAACAGAAAAGTTGAAGAAGTTTGAAAAAAACACTGAAAAATTAGATGATATCCTTAGAAATCAAAGATCTCCAAATGACAAGACATGACTAGGATACAATGACAGTTTGAAGACAACAAAACAAGAGAAGGAAGGTGAAAATAATGAAACCAACACTCTAGAACAAGTTGAACAACAAGATGGAAGACTAGAATTCATAAGGAATGAGACATCAAGAAGATCCTCTCTCATCAAGTATGAAAGAAATCATTATGAAGGAAACTAATGAAGAATAGATCATGAACCCAGATGGACCACACCACAAAGAATATCACTTACTCCTAGGTATCAAAATTTCTTTCTTGGACATTGTTATACTTGTGGAAATTTTGGACATAAGGCAATCAATTGTAGAATCAATGAAAGGAATAACTATGCAAGCTACATGAATGGTGAAAATAGTAGATATGGAAATGTTCATAGACC
>ML820355.1:52615-63284 GCA_009831015.1 Picea engelmannii
GTTCGGTGAAGTTACCTCATGATAGGATACCCTCCCCTTTCTCAATATTCTTGATGAGAAAAGATGATGGCAAAGGTAACATGTGGGGAGTAAATGTTTGTTTAGAAAGATGTTTAATATTGATTTTGCAACTTCTTGGATCAAATATTAGCCATTTTGGATCACTAATTGTAAGAAGTTGAAAACATCTTGTGTGTTCAGGATAATAATGTTAGAATTGCACAATCTTGTATGGCTTTAAGAAGCTAGAAAGAACCTTACTCTAGTGTTCTCTCACAAAGGATACATCTTGATGCGAATGAGACTAGCTTTATGACAATCCCCTAATTTTTTATCTGTAAAATATATCAAATTAGAAAATGTCTAATATATCCAATTAGAAAATTTCTGCAAGTTTGTTTGAAATATAATCTACATTGAGATCTTCAGTAGAACAATCTTCCTTGTAGAAATGTAACATAGGACGTAACTATTATTCCCAAAATTAAGTTCCATGTGTGGGAACTGACACATTGAAAAGTATTTTGTACAAAGATGGTATTAGGGTGAGTGCAAGAAGTTAGTGGCTCAAAAAATGGCACTAGCATGAACCCTTGTGCCAAGGAATTCCTAAACCTATAGGCTTGGAAGTGGTCGAACCTACATGAGGCTTTCCACATAGGTTTAGTGACAGCGCGAGTTCCTTCTGTTAAAATTTTTTAAAGGGCCACGAGAAAAGAGAGGGGAGATATAGAGGAGAAAATAAGGGAGGATCTTGCCACCTTGTCCAGGTATGTTTGATTTATCTTATTTTTAACCCAATCTAGTAATTTCCAATTTAGTGTTTTTCTCCCAAGCATCTAAATTAAAAAAAAATTGTAATCTTGTATTTTAATTAAACAACGAACCTAATTTACATGCCATGGATTTTAAATTGAAGCATATATAATATAATAGAATCCTAAGAAAATGTAAATTGCTCGGAAGAAAACCAAGAAGATCAAAACCCAAACCCACCACAACCGCCCAATGTAAACACTCAAATTGATGAGAGGTTGGTTATATTAAGAATCCTTGAGGAACAATTAAGGGACACTAGAGAGCCTAGCATAGTCTCATTGGCCACTTATTTGGACATCATTTTGAATTCCATTGCAAGTGACCAAGGGAAATTTACCTCTATTTTTTATTATAGGGAAAGAATTTATGAGTACTATAACACTAGTTTGGACAAAAACCAAGTCAAAGAACTCAGAATTTCAAAACAACAAATATTGTCTATTTTTAGGGATCCTAGAAATGGACAAGAACTACCATCAACCAAGAAACGCATATCCATTGACTTGTGCATCCATCCCCAGATTAGTCAAAATTGGATGGATAGGTGGTATATGGTTTTTGATAAACCTCCCAACAATAACAAGGAGATGCCCTTATATTTTATGAGAAAATTATGGGTTGAGTTTATTTTGGGTAATCATGTCAACTACTTTGACATTGGTGAATTTCATGGGGTGGGTTGAGGCTTCACACAGGACCAAGAGCATGTCAGGTGTGACCCATGTGTTAGGTCCTCGTTCCCCAGGCGACGGCCCAACCCCCCTACCCAACATCCTCCTGTTAAAGAGAGCTTGCAACAAGTACAACTAGCCATTTCATCATTGACTCGTATCCTAGTGAAAAAAAGTAGCTTTGTTGCACTATCTCAATAGGAGGTGCCTATCAATGACAGTAATAGAAGGGTTGGAGCTTCAACATTTATAGTGAGGAGAGGGCACATGGAAATAATAGTTGTCCATGTGAACCTCACATATGCTCAAGTTGCAGATAGACATGCTATGGGCCTATAGATCCCACTCGACAACATAGATTCATTGAAGAGGTTAGTATCTTAACCCTCTCCATGTTCTTCATAATTATATATTTATTTTGTATTTTGTGTATTTATATCGATATTTTAATGTATGTTGTTTTGCAATTGTTACGTTCGAGTAGTAGACCCTCTACGCTGATGGATGCATCAGTTCCTAGCCCCACCACTTGTGTAGTAGTAGAGGCAGCATGCTCATTGGGTGCACCCCACACACATAGTCATTTCTTTATTTTATGGTATCCTCAAATTTTTAATGTTCTCGTGTTTCTACAGGATTTGGGACTAGATGATGTCGGGGAATGTCTATCTGGGATGGACAAGTCACCTGCATCACATGTATCGTTGTAGAGTTAAATATCGTATAATTCTCAAATTGTTTGTATTTATGTTTTTGAATTTTACTATTTGGTACTAATAGTTCAATTTTATTAATATGTATAGAGGATGTGGAAACATTTGCTAGATATGGTACTACTGCACTCCTTGAGAACCTGGGCCTTGCTTCTAGGTTACCTTTATCCAGGCTTGGGGATTTGCAATCACTTATATATCCTATGGGAGTCTATCACAACCCACCCCCAACATATGTCTTATTTCACGTATCCTCATTGGATTCACACGTAGGACACCCATATGTGCCACCTCTTCCATCGCATACATCTACAGTGGATGTACCTGTATGTCACCCACCCCAACCATCCTTTCCATATATCCCATCCACCGAGGCTTCCATAGTAGAGGTTGCCTCGAAGCAGGTTGTATAACCTAGTGCTCCATTTGTCATCGAATCTCCATTGAGGCCCGAGATATTCACGATGAGATAATGTGTTGATGATAATTTTTATGTATCATGAATTTGATTTTATGCATATTTGTATAATTTTCTTGACTTGATCCTTGTAACTGATGCAGGGTGGCATTGTGAAGAGATTGGGGTCACAGAGGAGGGTAACACCCTCATGATTGACAATAGCATATGCGGTGAGTTGTCTTAGATTAAATTAGAAAGTATCATTTTGTATGTCTATTAATCCATTGAGCAAAAAAACTTATAGCCATGTTTTGTCTTTGTGTAGTCTTCAGAGTGTCGAAGCATGCGTAGGCCTAGAACCACTCAAGGTGCTTTCTCAAGCAAGAGAAGAAAGATAGATTTCGAGGATTCCCCTGAGGGTTGCGAGGGTGGAAATGGTCAATGATTGACCAACTACTGTCATTTTGTATCTAGGCCACCATATGGATGATTTGTCTGTTAGGGCACTTGATGTCTCTTTGTATATTGGGCATGAGGTGTCATTTTGTAAAAAATGTAAAATTTAGATGATGTTGAATATATATATTTATGAATTTCATTGTTTCTACATTTTATGTTGATGAATATATTATTTTCAAGGTCTTTGAATTTCAAAGTGTATGAATTTTATGTGTATTAATCCCTTGATTTTATTCTAAAGTGATTATAAATACTTGAGTTACGCATTAACGAATATCTTATGGTGGAAAACATTGCTGAGTGCTAAATCCATAAGCAATTAATGGTTTCTCAAACGGAATTTCTTGCTAATCAACCATGATACCATGGCAAGGCGAGGCAAGTGAAATTCCTTATGAAGGCAAGGTATGCCATGCCTTTCCTTTCCATTCCATACCTTTCCATGGTATGGTATGGTATGGTATGTCTTGCCTTGCCTTTCCATGCCATGGTACGGTATGGTAAGGTATGGTATGAATTGTCTTTCCATGGTATGGCATGGTATGCCTTACCTTGCCTTGCCATTGTATGGTATAGTATGGTATGGTATGCCTTGCAAGAAAAGGCAAGTGAAGGCAAGGTATGCAAGGTATGCAAGTAAAGGCAAGGAAAGTGAAGGCACGACATGTGAAGGAAAGGTATTCCATGTCTTGCCTTTCCATGTCATGCCATGCCTTGCCTTTCCATGCCATTCCATGCCTTTCCTTTCCATGTCATACCTTTCCTTTCCTTGCCTTCACTTTCCATGCCTTGCCTTTCCATACCATGTCATGCATTGTATTTCCTTCACTTTCCATGCCATTCCTTCCCATGCCTTT
Organism: Picea engelmannii; assembly: GCA_009831015.1. Lineage (NCBI taxonomy): Eukaryota > Viridiplantae > Streptophyta > Pinopsida > Pinales > Pinaceae > Picea > Picea engelmannii. The sequence continues at coordinate 56,535 of ML820355.1, forward strand.
CCATGCCATGCCTTGCATTGCCTTCACTTTCCATTCCATTCCTTTCCATTCCATACCATGCCCTGCCTTGCCATGCCATGCATTTCCTTTCCATGCCATGCTTGTCTTTCCTTTCCATGCCATGCCATGCCTTGCCTTGCCATCTCATGCATTTCCATACCATGCCTTGTCATGCCATGCCATGCAATGTCATGCCTTGACTTGCCTTCACTTATCATGCCATACCATGCCATGCCTTTCCTAAATGAACAAGCTTAATACATAAATAATGTTTGTACTATATGAACAAGTTTAATATGTAAAAATTACAATCAAAGGATTCATTAAGAATGTAATTCTACAACTTGTTATCCCATACATCTTAGATAAAAATACTTGCATAAGAATCTCAATGTCATAACATAAGATCTCTTTATTCATATATCTAAGGTATCTTCATAGTAGTCAAACATGGATTATCATAATTAATAGTATTTACATAGGCCTAGACCTACACGTACACCTATACCTAGAACTAAACCTTTCCTTTCCTTTCAGTGTCATGTCATGCTTAGCCTTGCCATGCCTTGCCTTTCTTTACCTTTCTTTGCACTTCCTTGCATTCCCTTGCCTTTCCTTACATTTCCATATCAACATGTCTCTGAATGGTTTGAGGAGGTGAGTTGCAACTCATGATAAAACTCAAACCGAGACTCGGACGGAAGAATTGTTAGTTGCATTGGATCTGGAGCACTGGGTTTCAACTAGTGGGGCCCCTCCGTTGTCATTCTCTAGACCAAAAAAATGTTTGTTGGAGTATCTCTGCCATTAGGGTTTCGCTCAATGAGACATAGTGAAATTTATAAAGAGGAGGTCTATTTTAAAGAACACTATGTGGGGTTTTTTGGGGTAGTGTAGTTGCGTGGGCCTTTGAAAAATAGACTTGGGGGATCTTATGAAACTCTATTATGCTGCTCTGTTTGGATTTTATGCCCCTGGACCAAATTGACCACATGTCCCTAAATGGCTTGAGGACGCGAGTTGCAACTCACGATAAAACTCAAACCGAAACTTGGACAGACAAACCGTCAGTTGCATTGGATCTGGAGCACCAGGTTTTAGCTTGTGGGGCCCCTCCACTGTCATTCCATCAACTGGAAAACCATTTGTTGGAGTATCTCTGGAACTAGGGTTTTTCTCAATGAGGCATAGTGCAATTTTTGAAGAGGAGGTCGATATTAAAGAACATCGTGTGGGGTGTTTGTGGGTAGTGTAGTCATGTGATCCTTGGCCAAACAGACTTGTGGGAGCTTATGGAACTCTATTATGCTTCTCGTGATAAAATTGGCCACATGTCCCTAAATGACTTGAGGAGGTGAGTTGCAACTCGTGATAAAACTCAAATTGGTACTCAGATGGACGAACCATTAGTTTCATTAGATCCAAAGCACTGGGTTTCAGCTATTGGGGCCCGTCCACTATCATTATGTCAACTGAAAAATCTTTTGTTGGAGTATCTCCAGCACTATGGTTTTGCTCAATGAGGCATAGTGCAATTTTTGAAGAGGAGGTAGATTTTAAAGAACATTGTATGGGGCATTTGTGGGTAGTCTAGTCACGTGGGCCTTGGCCAAACAAAGTTACAGGAGATTATGAAACTTTGTTATGATGTTTTTTTTGGATTTTATGCCTCAATACCAAATTGGCCACATGTCCCTAAATGACTAGAGGTGGAAAGTTGCAACTCAAAATAAAACTCAAACCGAGACTTGGATGGACGAACCGTCAGTTTCATTGGATCCATGTATTTAAATATTTGTAAGGTAACCTCCTTCCTCCCTAATTCATACTCATATCTTACATTGATGAACTTTCTTAGTAATGTCATTCCACCACACCTAGGGCATGTTCCATCTAAGCATGTTTTTTTATCAAATGTAAAACCCTCTGGCCTTGTACACAAGATGTTGTGAATAAAGTCTCTAGATGACAATGATGAAAATATAACTGAGCATTCCTACAAAAGGATGTTATGGAAAACACGAAATATATATGTGTGTGTGTGTGTGTGTGTGTGTGTGTGTGTGTGTCATAATAATAACCATACTCAATGTGATATCTACAACAACATGTGTTATGAATGATGTTTATTCAAACATACCAAGGCTTGCATTTATGGAAATATCTTTGGCCCATCTAAGTGCATTATGTATTGTTCTAGATATCTCATACAATTTTGTTTGTGTAATGTCAAGAAAGTGTTTAATATGGGGTTCACGGTCCCTATATCCCCTTCTCAATTTTAGTACATCTTTTTGGTTGGAAGAAGGCCTAGTGTTCTCATGTCAAAAATCCTGAACCAGTCCCTTAACCGCTCCAATTAATTTCATGTCAGAACAAGGTATCCTACTAGTTAAGGTCCACAAATCTGTTGGGCCACCTATGTCAAGGCTATCTTGTCTATCAGAATACTTTTTAAGGGTTTTGGCGTTGCCTTTCAAGAGGTGAGAGGTTTTTTGTAGAAAACGATGTTTTCTTGTGATCTTGCTAATAATTGATTATGACAAGACACGTCGGGCTGCTTTGTGATCTTTAGAACAAGATTTCTTACCAATTCTTTGAAAATCATCTACAAGGTTTCTAACAATATGATGATTTGTTTCTACAATTTTGACTGTTTTAATGCTTAAAATTCTCCTAATAGTAGTCAAAATTCTAGATTTTAACAAAGCTAAAAATAATTGCATTTAGCAACATCGGATTTTGGTTCAAAATATTATTTAATGATTTTATAAGAGTGATAATGAATAGTACGGTTAGGTAACTTACCTTCAAGTGATGGTAGACCACTTTCATCGACTTGAATTCCTTTAGGAGTTCATCATTGAATAGTACTCAATCTAGGTAGGAACGATGAACCCCTATTCTGGCACTCTTGACCTCCTTGTTGTGGAGTTAACAATGTTGCATTTCTTGCCACCTCAATCATTGGTGGATCAACTATGGGAGGAGAGTGTACATGGGATTGACTAGTTTCTGGAACATTTGACTGTCCAACAAGAGATTGCACCATAGGAACTTCTTCACCACAATGTTGTACACCAGTTGCTTCTCTAATTTCATCCATTCTATAATCAAATCCAAGAAAATTCCCCATCATTTGGCCATCCACAACAAGTTTTTGTGAAGAGATACTGGATGGATTGCTCTCTAATGAACACTTTGTTTATGGTGATGGAGGAGAAACAATAGAAACATCTATTCCGCTAGAAATTGGATTTCCCTCTTCTGAAAGCCTACACTTTGACATATGTAACGTTTCATTTTCTCTTTCTTCTTCTACCTTTTCGATCAATTTCTCTTTTCTCGAGGACTTTCTTTCTCGAATACGTCAATTTCCCATGTTTAAAGAGAAACATTTTCTTCCAAACACCACACCACAAATTTTTCTTTGTATTATGTAATAAGGCACAACCAAGAAGACACAAGAACATACAAACAACATTTCCAATTGCACTTGGATAAATTTATCTTCCAATTACAAGAAGACACAAGAAGAGGCAAACAAAAATTCCAATTGCACTTGGACAAATTTGTCTTCCAATTCCAAGAAGACACAAGAAGATACAAACAACAATTCCAATTTCACCTGGACAAATGTGTTTTCCAATTCCAAGAAGACACAAGAAGATAAAAACAACAATTCCAATTGCACTTGGACAAATTTGTCTTCCAATTCCAAGAAGACACAAGAAGATACAAACAACAATTCCAATTGCACTTGGACAAATTTGTCTTCCAAATATTCCTACAATGGTTTGAAAATAGCAGAAAACTCTCTATGAATCAAACAAGAAGACTAAAATACAAAAAAAATGTATATGAGCGCTATTTTTGTGTGAATATGTCGAGGATTGTTTTTCTCCCTTGAGATAGATGAGGTAGTGAAGTGTGCTTGGCACCAAAATATGCCCAACAAGAATGTGCATGCCTTCCTACTGAGCATAAAAAACCAACAAATACAACTCAATCAAGTCAAAAGAGTGTGTCCATGATCTTAATGCAATATATATATATCATTTATTATAGACCAAAAATATTTATGAATAAATACGTATAGGGTTATGGGGAAAACTAAGGCCTAAGGGGTTAGGATTGAAAGTGATTTCAAGGATAGAGCAATGGTTAGAGCACCAAGATGTGGGTGCAAGGGTTCTACAAAATGTATATGCATAGTGCACTCAGGGCTCGAGTGTAGAGGGGGTTAAGGGTTCAGTATAAGTTATGCCTAGGATTATATTGATATAGGGGGGTCTAGGTCATGGTCTATGTCAAGATCTAGGTCATTGTCTAAATCTATCTCTAGCTCTATCTAGTGGTCTAGATCATGGTCTACATCAAGCTCTAGGTCATCGTATAATTCTAGCGTTATCTCCATGTCATGGTCTACGGCATGGTCATATATTAGGTATACTTCATGCTCTAGGTATTTCCATGTCTAATTATTGCTATGTCTAGGTCTTGACATGTCTAGGTCAAGGCCATTTCTTTCCTTGTGATGTAGGGAGGGGAGTTGCAAAGAGAGGAAGAAAGAGAGTGTGATAGGAGGAGAGGGGAAGAAAAATATAGTGATGGATAGGAATATAGCGACGGGGGGTTGAGAGTGAGAGAGNGATCAACTATGGGAGGAGAGTGTACATGGGATTGACTAGTTTCTGGAACATTTGACTGTCCAACAAGAGATTGCACCATAGGAACTTCTTCACCACAATGTTGTACACCAGTTGCTTCTCTAATTTCATCCATTCTATAATCAGCTCCAAGAAAATTCCCCATCATCTGGCCATCCACAACAAGTTTTTGTGAAGAGATACTGGATGGAATGCTCTCTAATGAACACTTTGCTTATGGTGATGGAGGAGAAATAATAGAAACATCTATTCCGCTAGAAATTGGATTTCCCTCTTCTGAAAGCCTACACTTTGACATATGTAACATTTCCTTTTCTCTTTCTTCTTCTACCTTTTTGATCAATTTCTCTTTTCTCGAGGACTTTCTTTCTCGAATCCGTCAGTTTCCCATGTTTAAAAAGAAACATTTGCTTCCAAACACCACACCACAAATTTTCTTTGTATTATGTAATAAGGCACAACCAAGAAGACACAAGAACATACAAACAACATTTCCAATTGCACTTGGATAAATTTATCTTCCAATTACAAGAAGACACAAGAAGAGACAAACAAAAATTCCAATTGCACTTGGACAAATTTGTCTTCCAATTCCAAGAAGACACAAGAAGATACAAACAACAATTCCAATTTCACCTGGACAAATTTGTCTTCCAATTCCAAGAAGACACAAGAAGATACAAACAATAATTCCAATTGCACTTGGACAAATTTGTCTTCCAATTCCAAGAAGATACAAGAAACAATTCCAATTTCACTTGGACAAATTTGTCTTCCAAATATTCCTACAAGGGTTTGGAAATAGCAGAAAACTCTCTATGAATCAAACAAGAAGACTAAAATAAGAAAAACATGTATGTGAGCGCTATTTTTGTGTGAAGTTGTCGAGGATTGTTTTTCTCCCTTGAGATAGATGAGGTAGTGAAGTGTGCTTGGCACCAAAATATGCCCAACAAGAATGTGCATGCCTTCCTACTGAGCATAAACAACCAACAACTACAACTCAATCAAGTCAAAAGAGTGTGTCCATGATCTTAATGCAATAAATATATCATTTATTATAGACCAAAAATATTTATGAATAAAGACGTATAGGGTTATGGGGACAACTAAGGCCTAAGGGGTTAGGATTGAAAGTGTTTTCAAGGATAGAGCAATGGTTAGAGCACCAAGATGTGGGTGCAAGGGTTGTACAAAAGGTATATGCATAGTGCACTCAGGGCTCAAGTGTAGAGGGGGTTAAGGGTTCAGTATAAGTTATGCCTGGGATTATATTGATCTAGGGGGGTCTAGGTCATGGTCTATGTCAAGATCTAGGTCATTGTCTAAATCTATCTCTAGCTCTATCTAGTGGTCTAGATCATGGTCTACATCAATCTCTAGGTCATCATATAATTCTAGCTTTATCTCCATGTCATGGTCTAGGTCTATGTCATGGTCATATACTAGGCATAATTCATGCTCTAGGTATTTCCATGTCTAGTTCTTGCTATGTCTAGGTCTTGACATGTCTAGGTCAAGGCCATTTCTTTCCTTGTGATGTAGGGAGGGGAGCTAAAAAGAGAGGAAGAAAGAGAGTGTGATAGGAGGAGAGGGGAAGAAAAATATAGTGATGGATAGGGATATAGCGAGGGGGGGTATAGAGTGAGAGAGTGACAGGAAGGGGGGGGGAGAGCGAAGGGTGGTTAGATAGATGAAAAGAGAGCAAGGTGGGGAGAGTGGGGGAGAGAGAGGGAGGACGATACACACAGCGAGATATTGAGGGTTAGATGCAAGAGGTAAAGAGAGAATGGGGTATATATGGATTTTTTGAGAGTGTGACAAGGGAAGATGAAGGGGGAGAGAGATAGAGAGATAGTGGGAGGGAGGGATAAAGGGGAAGAGGAACAGGGAGAGAGAAAAAGAGAGAGAGGAGGAGAAGAGGAGGCGGGGAGAGAGAGAGAAGGGGGGGAGGGAAATAGAGGGAGGGAGGAGGGAGGAGGGAGAGAAATAGATGGAGAGAGAGAGAGAGAGATTCCAAGAGGGGTGATATAAAGAGGGATTCAAACATTGATTGTGAATAAAGAATATTGAATCCACT
>ML820355.1:63335-77101 GCA_009831015.1 Picea engelmannii
GATAGTGGGAGGGAGGGGGCGAGATAGAGGGAGGAGGGGGGTAGAGAGAGAATGTGTGAGTGTGTTATAAAAATATTTGCCTCACCTTATGCAAATTTTCTCAGAAGGCCTTTTTCCATTTCCATATGCAGACTTGAAGTCCCTTTTGGAAAATCCCAGAGCTAAAAACAATATTTTTCCACATATACGGTGGACTTCATCGAACGTCTGGACAAGGTAGGCTCTTTATCTTGTCTCATTACGTATTTTTCCACATTTACGTATTAAACAATATTCTTTGAATCAAGTGCTCAACGGTGGACTTCACAGAATGTCTGAACGAGGTAGTCTATTTATCTTGTCTCGTTGTCATATTGCTTATATAGTATATCTGATATTAGATTTTATATATGTAGTCATTTCCATCTATTGTGGTTTACCCCTAGCCATAGAGATATTTTCCTCGTAACATAATTGGCGACCATATTGGGGATTGAATCTTCTTTTCAGGGTTTGGAGTGTTTTTCTCCTTTGATTTCTCTCGTTTATATTGAGTTTCTTGTCATCTGACTACTTGAAAACCTCTGTTCATTCTGAGTCTAAGTTTCTTAGCCTTATCCTTAGCCTAACAGTTTTTTAACACACATATGTGGGTTTTTACCTAACAGTTGCATACATACATGTGATTCCCTTCTACAAGAGGTGTATATACGCGGCTTTCTCCTGAACAATTGTGTACACCATCCTTTTTTGCTTGGTTGTTGAGTTTGATGTTTGTTGGGTAAGTTTTGATGGTTGTTGAGTCTTCTTGGGTCTCTGTTATGACTATTAAGTGTCTGTGGAATGATAGGAAACCTTTCTTTGGTTGAATTTGCAGTCGATGCCTTTCTCATCATCCTTTTCATTTGATTGTCCTTGCATCTTGGGCTGGGTGTTTCCTTCTTGATATCCTACTTGGTTTGTCTATGTTTACATACAGTAGAATATTTATATCAAGTTGTTGTTCAGTCCTTGCATTTTCATTCTTTTATATTGAAAATATAAAAATATTAAGCATTGTCTTTTTGGCATTTGATCTTTTGAGTCCTTATCATTGATATTAGTACATGTATAGAAATATTGCATCTTATTTGGAATTGCATAACTAAATTGAAAATTTCATTTTGAAAAGCTTATCAATGATCATTTATTGGGAATTGAAGTTAGGACTTTGCATTTTATTCATATTCATTTATTTTACTTTCTGAGTCATAACATCATTAGTTTCATGACCACACCTTTTTTGAGTAATCAAGGCCACTAAAAGAAACACTGCTAATTTAAAATTGACTAGGAACGATTTTATTTTCTAGGGTGCACAAACTAGCTTAGGATTTAGAGCCTTGGAATAGGATTTTGTGAGTAAACTTCTCCAAGGCTATTAAATAAACACGTGTTTGACTAAGGGAGTGGTGAAATCCATTGTATAATTGGTGACGTCAGGACGCTCTGCTTACATCAGAGTTAAGCGCGAGGTCACGTGAGGTTGGTTGAGGGGATATCCCCCCATTACCTTCTTAGCGTTAGATACATTTATGGGGATCTATTCGTATATGGAGATCTTGCTAGTACCTTTACCTCTGTGAGAGGTGGTGCTTTCGAGGTTTTGAGCTTTGTTACCCTGCCCATATGGTAGACCTGACTTATGACTATTCTCTTGCGCATCGTTTATATTGTGGTTTCTTAGTTGCTTGACATAGATATCACATAGGTTACTTACATGGGTTATTATACAGGTACCCTGGGTTAGATAAGGATCGGACAACACACAACCTTTATGGAGGATTAACTCTCTGGGGGGATCTGACTGACTAGTTTTTAAGCCCATGAGGGCCCTTATAACTAATTCTGATACCTTCAATATTTTGCAGGGAGTCTTAGGCCCCTCTTGGGCGAGGTGTACCTACTTTAGGGAGGGAGGCCCCTTTCAGCCACTTTATCCTATTTATGTGCATATTTTCCTTTTGTTTATTTTATTTTGGTGTGCTCTTTGATTACTAGTTGGCCTTAGGATTTGTTTTTGATATCTCGACTCTTGAGTCATCGTGGAGACAGACCAGCTTCCCCACAAGTCTCGCCACTTGTTACAGTGACCACCGCATTTTGAGTCTTTGCCTTCTAAAAGGATTAAATTTATCAAACGTGGTACACACACCTCCACTTACTAGACTTGTGATCATACAAGGATGAGTATTGAATCGAGTCAGAAAGATTTTGGGAGTCCTTCAACTCCCATACCTACTATAGTTAACGACACCCCTTCGACACCTTCAACCACAATGGTTGTAGTGCCATAGGTCCCTATCATCACTCCTGCCCATCCTATAGTGAATACTCAGCCTATAGCCACAAATCCTTTTGAGTCCATTTGTCACTCACTGAGCTACAATATTCAGTCCATCCCTATGGCCTCTAGCCCTTTTTCTTATGGTATGCCGAATTCCATGTCACAATTTTCATCCTCCATCCCAGCGTTTAGTCTGAATACTAGTATTGGACTTGGGGGCATGGCTCCTTCACATACTCCATTCTCGTTTGGTGGTGTCCATGTTCCACAAATGCCTCCTATAGTTGGAGGCCTTCCTCTTATTAACCTCGTGTCTAATCCTAGTCCTGATGCTTTTGGATGGAGTAACCAACCTGGCAGACAAGCTACTACTTACGGTCTATTCTTTACACCCACCTCCTCTCTATTGATTCCGACCAACATGTTTGTCATGACGAATTCACCTTTATCCTGTGGAGTCACACCGGAGGGGGTTAGTTTCATACCTTGGCAAACCCCCAACCTGGAGCCACTCCAGCTAGGGGCAGTTTTTACAACCCTCATCAGAACATTCCTACTGGAATGGTGCCCAACCAACCCCTCATGAATCAGTTCATAGGATGGTCTTACAATCTCGAATAGGGCCATGGCACCTACCACAACCCTTGATGGGTTGCGATTCCCCAACAACAATATTTCGAGGGAGCTTGGGGCCAGATGACGCAACCCCGTATCCCTTTTCTAGCCACACTCAATCCCCCAGACTTATATAAGTTAATGAATGATCTTGTGTGTCATGATCCGACATGGCCCCCCATCCCCACCAAGCTTCCTTCATATATTCCAAAATTCGAAGGAAAAACTCATGAGGATCCTGGTGATCACATCACTACTTTTTACCTTTGGTGCTCTTCGAATTCCCTTAACGACTCTATTTGGTTAAGATTGTTTCAACGCACCCTCACAGGGGTCACCGTGAAATGGTATATCGAAATACCAAGGGGTACATACATAACCTTTAATCAAATTGTTTTAGTCTTCCTCAACGACTTCCAATTGTCGGTTCGTTATGATGTTTCCTTAGAAATTATGTCAACCTTATGACAGAACAAAGCCACCCATATCTCAGATCACATCCAGGAGTGGCGTAGACAGAAGAGGTTGATCAAAACCTGCATACCCCCAGAATTCCTACTAGAGTGGTTCCTTAAGTCTCTACTGTTGATATTATGGTAGCTGCGGGAGGTATTTACCTCCACATGTAAACCTGACGAGAATAGAATACTCTGGAAAGCAAGAAGAAACCCTAATGAGTTGGCTAATAACCCTAGAAGACATGTCGGCTCAAGAGGATAATTTATATTAGGTTATTAGCCTCCAAGAGAAGAAGTCGGCCAGAAGAATTAATATATATTGAACAGATAGATACCCAGAATGAGAATTTGGCCTAGGCAGTTAGCTAGAATTAGTATCAATACAATAGGTCAGTTTTCATTCTGGCAGGCAGTCTCAGAATTGCAGAGCAGCAACTTGTGCACACTGCAGTACCCAGTCTTGTGTGCAGGTTTAAGGAGAGTTGCCATTGCAACTAGCAGATCACGTTTAGCTTGGACTATCTCTTGGTTAGGGTTTGGACTATCTGATCAGCTCTTGTTGGTGTGCTATCCTTGGGGAAAGGTACACTACCTTTGTTTGGATATCTAGCCTAGGGTTTTCTTCTGGACTGATTCTTTGTCAAGGTTAAGGTGCTCAGAGGGTGGCTTCGGTCTATGGTTGGGTGACAATAGTGATATTGTCAATGGTAAAATGAGCACATCCATTATATTCTAACAAGTTATGGGCCCACACCTCCTTCATTCATTCTAACCGCTAGAAGGAAGCATAGCCGTAAGGATATTAAGCTCGTTGAAGAATTGTCGCTAGGGTTTCTAGCAGGCATAATCACCATAGCACTACCGCTAGGGTTACTAGCAAGTGCAATTGCAGAAACCCTAATCCTCTTGTTGAGGCACCTTAAATGAAAGGATTGACCTAATCTCCAGACATATTAGTGCACCCTAGCCTAGAGCATCTCTTGGTACTCTCAGAAATCCAAGATGTGAATTTTGAGCTTTTGGTCAAATCTAGGGTTGACCAAGTCAAAGCAGCCATGACTTATTCTATGAAGTCAGAGAACAAGTTAGATGGAGCTTCTAACTTCAGAGCATGGAAGACAAGGATTGATCTCATCCTTGCCAAGAATAAAGTGTTGGATATCGTGAAAGGAAAGATTGTGAAACCAGAGTTTGAAGAAGGGAAAGAGAAGGAACCGCAGAACGTTGTAGCTATGGAGAAGTTCAAAGATGATGACATCAATGCCATGAGTATCATAGTGGATTCTATAAAATACCACTTGATACCCTACATCTCCCATCTTTACTCATCGAAGAAGATGTACGATGCCCTAAAAAACCTCTTCTCAGTCGGAAACATTGGACAAGTAATGAGTCTAAAGAATGAGCTCTATGACATGAAGGTGAATGATGATGATAGCATAAAGTCATAATTTTTGATGATCTCCTAGTTAAGAGATCAACTACAAGCTATTGAAGAGATCATTTCAGAGAAGGAATTGGTAAACATAGTACTCAATGGTCTTCCTAAGACGTGGGATGCATTTGTCGCAAGTATGAACACAAGGAAGGAGTATCCTACATTTGAAGAACTTTGGACTTGTTATGCTGAAGAAGAATCAAGGATTAGTGCAAAGGAGAAACCCAAAAGAGGTACGATGATCAAAACTTCACAACAAGATTCAAGAATTTCAGGAACAAAAGGAAGTTTGGTTCAAGGAGGAAGCCAAATCAAGAGAAAGATATTTCAGAAGTACAATGCTTCAACTGTCGAAAGTATGGTCACTACAAGAATCATTGTCCCGAGCTAAAGAAAAGGAAGGGGACACATGAAGCATCAGTTGTCAAAGAAAAGGAACCTACAAAGAAGACCAAGTAGGATGAAAGAGATTTCTTCTTCTGAAGGTAACAATACTCTTCTTAGTTCCTGTACATATCTTGTTTGTATAATATCTATACATATCTTGTATATCTATCTCTTAGAAGATAATATGTTCCAAGAAGAACTACACCTATGGAAGAACAACAAGATAAGGATTGCTATCATTGTACAAGTCATACAATACACATGAAAGGATTAAATACATCATGTGGAAGATATTACAAGAGACTTAGAAGAAGAAAGATAGAAAGAAGTCAACAACCAAGAGGAAATTGAAGAAAGTCCTATAACACTGTGTAGAAGAGAATAAGAATGCTGACGGAAGCGTGGATTGTCCTAGATGTTGGGATCCAATTATATATCACCAAAAATAAGAGCATGCATTCATACATGAAGCAAGGATTAGGAGAGAGCTAATCCTATGATCCATTGAAGATGATGAAGTATATATCCATGGCAACAAACATGAAAAGTAGTACATGTTCAGTTCAACCTTATAGGAAGACCTCTTCGAAGAGAAGCTTTAAAGTATCCCTGGTTGTCCATCCACATCCTTGATCCTATGATGAAAGAAAGAAATGGAATCTTTAGGGCATGGAATCTACTCCATGGACCCAAGAGCTAAAGAAAAACATGAGGAAGAAACATGAAGATTCTAAGAAAGGGAAGCTAGAAAGACCAGTCATTGTATCGAGAATCACAAGACTACTAGCATGATATGAACTTACTAAAAGCAATAAAGCAGAGGAACTGAAAATCATGATGAAGAATAGTGTATGGAAGACTTATGAAAGCATTTCGAGATCTAGAACTAGAGGTTCTCCTAGATGAAGGGAGAAGACTATGATGATTACTTGTTCCAGTAAACCAAACATATCTCTACATGACTCATTATATCATCCACAACATCCATGAGTCAGAGTTCTACATCAGATAAATGCAAAGATTGTTCTCCCGAGAAATTGAACAAAGAACAACAACCTCAAGACTTTGAGGCTGTTGTATGCAGATGGAAAAAGATAACTTGGTGGAGAACCTCCAGTGCACAGTAGAAGCGTAGTGAAGATTTTCTATAACAGAGATATTGTATCAAAATAATTACTTAGTAGATCAGATCTCATTATGACAGAAGAAGCGACACATGGATATGTTCCAGTTTTCCAACAATGATATACTATATTGATCAGAGCTACATGAAGCCTTCAGAGAAAAACCAGTGTTCCAGACCGAAGTACATTTGAAATCAAGCATCACATTATCCGTGATGAAGTCCAGAAAGGAGAAAGTGGTTCTATCCAAGCAGACATTTTGGTAAATCTTCTATCCAGTATGAAAGAGTTTGCGTACTCAAGCTAGAGCTCGTGGAGACAACTTCCTTATTGAAAAAGGAAGAGATGACTCCCAGGTTGGGAGGGAGCACTGATATGTATTGATTTATGGACTGCCATTTTTCAGTTCGAAAAATGGTCCAAGATGAACAATTTCCTTTCCAGTTCATGAAAGTGGATTGAGATTTTTTACGGACAACGATTTCCCATTATGGTTAACATGGGAAATGGTCCATATTGCTGATGTATCATAGACAATGAATTCCCATTGTGGTTAACATGGGGAGTGGTCTAGGGTAGTCTCTATTCTTGAGGGTTACTCAAGAATATTGGCCCGCCTCACCGAGCAACGATTTCTCATTGTGGTTAACATGAGGAATGGTTCATTTTGGAGGTTGATACAGGACAATATTTTCCTCTTGTGGTTAACAGAGGAAATGGTCCAGACAATCATTCCTTAGGGTGTATTCATTCTCTTCGTGTTACACTTTGTTTAGTGTCGGAGGAATGGCCTAGGGTGGAGAATGGTCCAGGCTCAGCAATCAGGGACAAGCATTCCTTAGGGAAAATTCATTCTCTCTAGGTTACACTTTGTTTAGTGTCGAAGGAATGGCCCAGGGTGAGGAATGGTCTAGGCTCATAAATCATAAAAATCATTATTCCTTGCTTGAGAAGAATAGTTCAGATAGCTCATCATTGATGTCTTACTTTTGAGGGCATATGCTCTTCCAAGATCTCACAGATGTGAGTGGAAGAATGGCCCAGATGATTAAGTTTATATCATAACATTGTTTCTGTGCAGGTTGATATCAGATGATTGTTATGAAGATTGTATGACAGTAAATGTATACTACTATGGTGGATGTGTTCCACTATTTGATCAAGTACTTGTGTGTTACTTGGTGTGGTAGTGTACCACTGGATTGCAGTTATATACTACTATGAATAGACACAGTTGTGTTCTATTTTGTTCTGATTGCCTTGAAGACCATCAGTAGTATTAGAAATGATTATCAACTAGATGGATGATCAAAGGATAGATATTTCCCATGCTGAAAATGGTTCAGAACATTTACTCTTCTAGGACATATGTCTAGATTAGAAGAATGGCTCTTGTATCACTCTATGGTGTGAGTGACTTATCCAACATCATGTCTAATTACTCAGATGGAGTATGGTTTCGAGAGATGATACGACTGATGAAATTGATGGTGATGATGGTGCTCATGATCTAGTCATGAGATAGTCTATACAACTATGTTGATGCTACCGGGTCAATGGTATGTTTGTGCTCAAGACCATTACTTGTAATACCTACCTAGCTAGGAGGGAGTGTTGATATTATGGTAGTTGTGGGAGGTATTTACCTCCACGTGCAAACCTGACGAGAATAGAATACTCTGGAAAGCAAGAAGAAACCCTAATGAGTTGGCTAATAACCCTAGAAGACATGTCGGCTCAAGAGGATAATTTATATTAGGTTATTAGCCTCCAAGAGAAGAAGTAGGCCAGAAGAATTAATATATACTGAACAGACAGATACCCAGAATGAGAAGTTGGCCCAGACAATTAGCCAAAATTAGTATAAATACATGAGGCCAGTTCTCATTCTGGAAAGCAGTCTCAGAATTACAGAGCAACAACTTGTGATCACTGCAGTGCCCAGTCTTGTGCATGGGTTTAAGGAGAGCTTCCATTGCAGCTGCTGCAGCTAGAAGATCACGTTTGGCTTGGACTATCTCTTGGTTGGGGTTTGGACTATCTGATCAGTTGTTGTTGGTGCGCTATCCTTGGGGAAGGGTGCACTACCTTTGTTTGGCTATCTATCCTAGGGTTTTCTTCTAGAGTGATTCTTTGTCAAGGTTAAGGTGCTCGGAGGGTGGCTTTGGCCTATGGTTGGGTGACAATAGTGATATTTTCAATGGTAAAATGAGCACATCCATTATATTCTAACATCTACAACCTTATATTTTGAAGCAATGTTTTCACAATAGTGTATAGGGTTCAATGTATAACAGTGACAGTAAGTGGAAGAAGAGATTGGGATAAACAACCTGAGGGTTTGGATGGTACAAATCACAGAAGGTTTACTGCACATGTGCCTCTTATTAATAGTCACAAAGTCGAGGTTATAGCGTGGGTGTATTGGCATACAAGAGTGTTCACAAAAACCCAGAGGTAAGGTAGGGAAAACCCATTTTCAAATAGGGAGGAAAACCCAAATGAATAAAAAGAGGCAAAGCATGACCAACAACACTCCATTTCTTAGAAAAAATCGCGAACAGTTACACACAACAAGGATACCCACGACCTTTATTTTTTAAAATGTCAATAGTCTCAGAACAACCACCATAGGAAACCAAAGTTTGCAAACAACCAATAGACAATATGAAAACATCGTGACAGCTTGAGAAATACACAAACCACGAGAAACAAGAGCCAACATTTGATTTAAGATAAGAGCGAAGTTCATGGATGGAGAAGTAATAAAAGCTCCATACATGTAAAAGATTCCGTAAGGAGAAATGACCAGGTTGTATACCTCCTCCATGAACGAACAAGGCGGAGCAACAACAACTAACAGAACACAATGCAAATGACTAGGGTGGCGGGTTCAAGCTGAGTAAGAGTAGCATGCATTTATTGCATGTCGCTTCTCCCTTTGAATTCATTCATGGCTAGTACGATACAAGTGCACTATACAACTCACATTCCATTAGCATCCCCATTTATTAATGCAAACCCACTATCCCAAAGTTTGCATATGCTCCAATTTAAAAATGCACAAACCTTTGCCACCATCCCATTTAAAATATGACTATTTTCTAGGAATACAACTAATATTGCCATCAAAACAATGTGCACCAAAATTGTAGCAAGAGTTGAGGTGGTCACCCATATACGATATATTCCATATAAAATCAAAATCAAACTAGAGTGTTATTTCTTCACCCATTAAAGAAAAATATCACATTTTGTGAGAGGTAGTAAAGACCACATTCTTTCTTGTTTTAACCATATTGCCCATAGTTTATTATCATAAGCATTTTAACCATGATTTGAAGAGAATAAGCTATAGAATCTGTGTCGCAACCAACACATAGGCAAACAAATTATAAGTGTCGCTTCTATGTCATAGTGCCATAAGTCAAACAAAGTGTCCCACCTACTAGTATATTATTAATATAATTAAATAATAAATCTTGGAAATCATTTGTGAGCATGGTATCGAATGTTGTGCTTTTAAGCGTCAACAATGAGTGCATTGACATGGTACATTGGGATGTTAATACAAAAGGATTCAAACATGGAGAGGAAGGTATAGATGCATCAATATAGCATGATGGAAGTTGATTATGCAAGTCAGGTTGAAATTAGATGGGTCAGGACAGGAGAAAATAATGGTTCAGTAAGAAACTCCAAGTGTTGATATGTTCAGTCAAGGAAAAGTTGAATCAGTTTGTTTCAATAAAAAAATTCGTGTTAAATATCCAAGGTTAATTAGAGAGCATGACTAGATATGTAATTTGGTCATGTAATGGTTGGATCGAAGGGATCCAAGTAATAGTGGAATGAGGAAAATTAATATAAGCATAATATATGGTTACAAGTGTGAAAAGTTGATAATAAAGGTTGGGATGGAAAAGTACTCAAGATAGAGAACAATCAGGCACATTGTTTTCTTTTGTAAGAACACAAGAAGATTTAGGAATCCGGAAAGAATTGAAGACTTCTAGGAAAAAAAAAAAAGTGATATAGGGAGAAATAGGTTGTTGCAATTATTGCAGCACCAATTATGTTATGGCTTGTTGGACAACCATACATAGTACATGAAATTGACATGAAAATGCATTTAGGAGCATGCTAATGATGCATTATTACTGCATACAAATATGAATTGATGAATGCCAATTTGTTAATATACATATATAAAATAATAAGACTAGGATTAGTTTATTGTTGAATATATATTAATATGAAAGCTTCTAATGGCGGTTGTTGTACTAGAAAAGAGAGAATTATTGCATGTTTGCAAGTGCTTCTACTAATGTTGCTCCATATAGAAGGAAGCAACATAAAGATGAAGAGTTGATTATAATTTTTATAATAGAAGCATGGGAGCTTCTATTTTTATCAGCTATTCATGTAGCATTAAATTCATTTAATGGAAGCTATGCAGGTATGAGTTTTATGTACTCTTATTGCATAATTGATGAAGGTAATTTAGGTAAGAATTTCCTCAACCAGTTTTATTTTATAAAATCACATTATTGTATTATTTGAATGCATTATGTGAATAAAATACCAATAGGTGTGGTAAAGGATGGAGGCCTGTAATAATTATAAAATATTTTTATCTTTTGAATGCATACACTGACATAGCGACATGCCATGTTAATTGGTTATGAGATAATAACCAAGGCAATAAAAGGTATGAACTTGTTATAGGAATGGATGCCAGAAAAGCTAGTCATGTATGAGACCATGGCATGTTTGGTTATGGAAAGGTATGGTTATGGAAAGGATATGTACCACACATATATCCAATTAACTTTCTACTTCTAAATAATATTTGGACTGCAAAATTTCTTCTAATACTAATGAACACCACAAAATTATATTCTTGGTGTAGTGTTCTGGTCGAAAAGGAAGGCATCCAAATAATTGAGAAGAAATAGGAAGTGTATGGAGAATGTGTCAAGGCATTGGACAAATTTCCAATTTACCAATGGTGAGATACATGACTTAGATATAGAGAATTATGAAAATCAATGGAAACATGCAATGAATAGATATGCATTGACAATTGCACTCATGCATAGTAAGTGGTAGAGTTGCACTTATGCATGATAAAATTGTTATTATTGAATGCATTTTTGTAAAGGTATTCCTCTATGTTATTTGATGGAAATAATTATGCTAACAACTGAAATGTTACAATTATTACTGACTCATAGAGTTGAAGACATTTAAGGGGTTGTTAGACATTGCAACAAGAAATTTGAAATTCAAGTAGTTACATGAGCATTGATTACAAGAAAATTTATGTTCAGAAAATAGAGTAATGAACTTACTGATATTAATTATGAACATGCATCTGCATAGAGTGGTAATTTGTTCTATTTAATAAATTACTTGATAGTTGGTGATGGAAATTTTTAAGTGTGGACATTTCTAGAATTACTTGTGAGCTTTTGTAAGTGTTACAATATAATTTTATGGTACATGGCATATTAATAATTTGTTGGCTGAATGAAATTTGAAAAGATTGTAAGAAAAGGAGTCTCAACTATCATACTGCAGAAAGCCATGATAAAAATTACTACCTGTTGTTGCAATAGCCAAGAAAATTATGAGACATAATTCATATTTTGGGAACAATGGATTTCCTTTATGGAATAAATTTGAATTTCTAAAATGATTTTTTTGTAATAATCTCTCATAATAACTGTATGTAGGTGATACATGTGACTTAATATTTATTATAGTTGACATGCTTGGAAATAATAACTATTGTTGGAAAAACTAGAGCCTTATAAATGTAGAACCTCGGTGGGGTTGTGGTAATGAGTTAGCACTCTCCTTGTGTGTGAAAGCATTGGCAAGATGGACTGTGTAGCAGTGAAGGGATACCTAAGCCTAGAAGGGTGAGTGTAACAAGGAATATGCAACTCAAGGATGCTTATGACATGGTAGCTATCATAATGAGGGTGTGCCAAAAGGAACAATGAGTTGAATTCTTTCATGAAGAAGCTCTATGGAATAGAGAAAATGACTTCCAGTTGTGGTATGAATACATGAATTGGTGCTTGAAAGCAGAACACCAAGTGGATAACAAGCTTCATTAGCAAACACATGGAGCTTTTTTTTAAAGAATTTTGAATTGCACATGGTATATAAAGCACTAAAGACAATGCATAAATAAGGGGGAGGGGAATGTAATACCCCTAGGTTGAACCCAAATTGTAAATGTAAATGTGAATATGCTTATAATATGGTGAGATGATGATACAGGGTCTTTGGTATGATTATGCACGCATTGAGTCACTGCGTGGGAATCTCATACCAAAAGAAGAGTGTTCACATTCCAGAGTTCTATGCACACCGGATTGAGTGTGTGATCTTAAGGATAGGGAGCCTTTGTATATATATTGTGTTTTATAGGCTATTGAGCCAGATTAATATAGGCTAGAATTATTATATGATTATTAGGGAAGGGAGCCTAGATGCTAAAGGTAAACATGCCTATATTGTAATTGTAAATCATACTCATATTATTAATTAAGTATACCACTGCATGCAAACCAACCAAACACAAGAGATGGGGGGATAAAATCCTTTAGAAAGGGGTAAGGGAGCTAAGAGTTTAGGAAAGGGGCTAAGCTAAAGGGGGATTGAGCCTAATGGAATATTATATAAATATTCCTAAAATGTTAAAGTATGGATATAAATTTATATATTATATCCTAAGTTTCTAAAGGTGGGACAAGAGATTCCCTTGGGTGCCATGTGTCATAAAAAGAACATGCATATATATAATAGGTATATTTAGTATATTTTCCATCATTCCTGGATTATTCACTCAGGTTTTCCTACCATCGACTCATCCATGCTACTATGGGTACCTATACTTGGTTTGGACTACAGGATGAAGAGGCAGGTTGTCAGACCCATGGTCGAGGAAGCAGGTTGTTAGGTGATGCAGACCCCCTACCTCGGCAGGGTCCGCTGACCTCTCGGTCACTGGATCGTTCAATCTCCTCGAGCTGGGACAGTTCTCTAGTCCCTGCTAGAACTTTCACTCTTCAAATCCTTAGGTCCTCTAATGAAACTCCACCTGCGTGACTAAGCACCCAAGTGCAAGCTTCTACTCCACGCGGTCATGGGTTATGACCGCATGCCTATGTAAAAGGCGTATTGCGAGTTCGCATATCAAGATTCCTTGGAATGAGCCTCCTCAATCCTCATGATAGCCAATTCTCGATGAGGGTTGAGTGTTGGTTAGATCCCCTTGAATCTTTCCCCACGTGACCATCGCCTGTGACCACCGACTGAGCCTAGAAAGGCTCATCACATTTTACGACCTCAGGACTTCCACGTATGAGTCCACTCTAACTCTCCAATCCCCGAGTTCCGAAACGAGATAATGTTCCTTAGCT
>ML820356.1:0-20727 GCA_009831015.1 Picea engelmannii
AAGGCTCTTTTTGAGACCCCTCTTAGTTTATTTTTGTCAAACACATTCTTGTAAAGGGTCCAATACATGCCCACATGTCAACAAAGCTAGAATAGTGTTTGAATTTTTGCTTTCTTAGATCAGAAAACTAGGAGAGTTAAAAGATCATGTGCGGACCAAGATCAATCCTTGTCTTCCATGCTTTGAATTTAGAAGAGCCTTCTAACTTGTTTTCGGACTTCATAGAGTAGGTCATGACTGCTTTGACTTGGTCAACCTTTGACTTTGACCAAAAACTCAAACTTGACGTCTTAGCTTGTTGAGAGTACTAGGAGGTGTGTTAGGTTAGGGTGCACTAGGCTATCTAGAAATTAGGTCAATCTCTTCACTTAAGGTGCCTCAACAAGAGGGTTAGGGTTTCATTGTCGTAACAAAAAATTTGACTGCAACTGCAACTGTAACTGAGCAAATCCTCCCAATCTATCTTCCAGTGGTTAGACTGTACGAAGATAGTGTGGGCCCATAACCTGTTAGAAAATAATAGGTGTTCTCATTTAACCATAGACAATATAGAAATATTGTCACCCAACCATAGGCAAAATCCACCCTCGAGCACCTTAACCTTGACAGAGAATAGTTCCAGAAGAAAACCATAAGCCTAATATCCAATCAAGGTAGTGTATCACTCTCTAGAGTTAGCATACCAAGCAGAAAGTCCAAACCATAACCAAGAGAGGATCCAAGCCTAAAACCAAAAACACTAGTTGCAGTAACTGCAGCTGCAACTACTCTCTAGACTTGCACAGTTCCTGAATTTATACAGTTGTGAGTTGTGTATCTCAAATGAGCTCTGGCATCCTGTATTTATACTGCTCCTCCTTAGTTGTCTGGGTCGACTTCTCATTATGGAGGCTAAAAACTCAATATTAAATATTTCCTTTAGCTGACTTGTCTTCTAGGGTTATGTCCAATGCTTTAGGGTTTATTCTTGCTTCACAAAATATTCTATTCTTTTCAGGGTTACACATGGAGTTTAATACCTCCCGCAACTACCATAATATCAACAAGTTCAACCATTTTCACAAAAAATTTATTTGCAAAGGTACTTGTTGCAGATTGTCTATTGTTCCAGACTACGTGTTACTGCAAAATTTCCTGTAGTGGATGATGGTGAGTTAAATGCTTAAAGGGTTTATGGTTCGACTTTTTGAAGCAAGGGGTAAACATCATAAGCTATGTACCATTGATTGACACTCAAATTCCATCATTTTGAAACCATTACAGTCAACAAGAAACTTATTTGCTACATAACTTTAGATGTTGCAAACTGGCTTTTACAAGTTAGCGTTGCAAATCCCTTATTTCACACATGATATGAAACCCTAGCATACCTCTTCTTCACTTAGGTTGTAGGTACCATCATTCCACTCAAAAAATCTTAGCTCACACCTAATATTTGAACTACAAATTCTTTTGATGAAAACCCTGGTCACAAAACCACCTGTTGCAAGCTCTTTGTTTTGCTCAGTTGCTTTAAAATATTTCTATTTGAGTTTTCATTTAGCCTCAGGTTGTCATCATTTCATCCAAACTTCTAGCTACAATTACATTTTAGTCTCTGCAATATTGTTCTAGTATAAACCCTACTTGTAGCAAAACCATAAGTTCACTAGATTTCATCACGCAATATGTTCGTAGCTGTTATGAGGGAGGTTTTTACTCTTATTTGACTTACTTTCCATGGAGGCTCAACAAATGAAGAAAGTACATAAAGGAGGGGAGATTGTTATATATAAACATCATGACCTGCAACTCATTAATTCAGATCCATTTTTCAGAGAATCTTTTCAGAGAGTAGGATGCCTAGCTTTTTGTGAAAAAATGCAGATAGGACAGCCTGAAGTGGTCAAAACGTTTGCATTGAACTTCAATGGAGTAAAGACAAAAGTTGGTAAAATTGAGTTTGAAGTTACAAAATAATACATTGCCATAACTACAAAGATACCAATTCAAGGAGAAAAATGGTTCAAAGCTATGTCTTTGAAATCTACCTTTTCTAAGGATTTCCTAAAGAAATAATATCAAGAAGACAACTTATTAAAAGGAGTACCTAGAATCCATATGTTGGAATACTTTGATAAGATGCTCATGATTATAGAAAGATACTTTACATGTGAGGGTATATTTAATATGGTTTATAAGTATCATATTAGACTATTGATTCATTTCACTAGAAAACAATCCCTAAATTTACCCTTTTACTTGCTGAGAAGTCTTGGAAAAATGTCGGATAAGGTACAAGCCAAGTCCAAGCTGGTAGAGAGCAGTGTATTCAATTTTGAACTTATTAAGATGTTGGTGTTAGAGGAGTTGAAAAATATTGATATTGATTGGGATACTTTCTTGACTTCATTCAAATTTCAGCCAGATATTGTTAACACTCCACAAAGTAAAAGGAGAACCCCTACCTCAACTGAGAGGGTTGTGCAGACTGAATCAAGCAAAAATAGAAAGATAGTTAAGGAGGACAAGCCATCAAAGCCAATTGTTCAGATAGATGAAGGCCTTAAACATTTTGTTAATGAAGAAATGTAATGTCCCCCACCTCTTGATGAATAGGGTTGGAGAGACTCAGTAGTCTAGTCATCCCCACTAGACTATAGTCTCATGCAGCATGGGGAAAAGTCAGCTAAACTCAACGTTATAATATTAAGTTGACTTGAAAAGGGAAAAGTAACTCAATGAAGAAATATAACACATGAGGTTGAGATAAGAGTTAACCCTAGGAGTTAACTGACTCAATAGAGAAATAGATTGGAGGTATAAAGGAAAGGAAAGGGCGCACCTCTCACTCATCTTGGATTATTATTGAATTTTGATTTTGGGATCTAGAGCACATAGTTTTGAGGGTTTTGAGAATACAAACCATAGAGGACAACTCAATGGTGAAATATCCCACCTATCTTGTTCCAAGCTTGGTCTCGGGGATACAATACTCCACCCACACCATTCTACATCAGCTACAGGTACCATCACTCATCCAGGGCAGTAATAGGTCGTACCCTTGAGGGTTTTCAGCAAGAGGGTGCATCATAGTTTGAAGGAAGTTCGATCCAAGAAAGTGATAAGGCTTTTGGAAATTCTAGCACTTGGGTTTTCCTTGAAGTGCCTCGATCATCATCTCTAGTTCATTTTGAGACAACTATTCTTGTCAGATGATTTCCTAGAGCATTGGCACGATTTGGATAGAAGGTCAAGGGCATTATTGAGATTCAGATCTATTCAGTTTAGAGGAGCAAAACTCCATATCTCACCTTGAGACTTAACCAAGAGTTTTCCATTGGCTTGATCTATCATTCTGGAGAGTTTCAAAATGGTTGGAGGTCTCCTTCAACAGGGACGAAATATTGGGCTTTGACAGTATTCAAGAGGGCACAGTTTTACTTGAGGATTTAGCATTTGGAGGAGAATACCTTGACATTTCATCTTGAGGCTTCAGGAGTGGGTTCTACTTGCCCTGATCTATCATTCTACAGAGTTTGGTGCCATTTGGAGGCTTCCAGCAGCTAAGCCAAAATATTGGATCTTCACAGCTATTTAGGAGAGTGTATCTTCAGCCAGGGGGGTTTGGACTTGACCCTGGTTCTTCTTGTATTGGGATTCTGTTTGTATTCATCCTTTGGAGGCTTACATATTCTTATTATGAGCATTTTGTAGCAGCTCATATCCCATCTATTGGATCTATCTAATGTTATTCTAGATTTGCATCCTTATTGTATTAGGTTCTTTCATATTATCTCAATAAAGGTCAAATCTATGTTGTTGTGGTTCCATATATGAAGTTTCTTTTTATCTCTTGTATTTTCATATGTTTCATCTTCAGATCTATATCCACATGTGTGATAACTGAATCTATAAACCCTAAACGTAAATCCAAGAGAAAACCTACAAATAAACATAAACACAACCATTGACAGTGAGCAGTTAGTGTTCCAAGCGAAAAAAAAATGGGGAACATTACAAGAAATCTCTCCTATATTAGAGCCTTCACCTGTAGAACCATCTTCTAGCAAAGCAAGAAAGTTAAAGGAAAATAAATTGGTTTTTAACCCACCTATTTTTGAACCAACTAAGCTTAGAAGACCATTTAAAACAGTAGAAAAAAGATAGTATTCCCCTGTGGAAGAAGGTGCATCCAAAGCACCATTTTGAAAAACAACCAAATCCAAATATCATAAAGAGCCTATAGAAATCATTGAAATAAAGTCTCCTTCTGAGGAAAGCAATCCCACCTTCAAAAGGCTAAGGAAGCAACTGAAAGAGGCAAGAGCTGAGAATGAAAAATTGAAAAAGGAAAATCTACAAGCTAGAATCTAGATGAAAGAAAACATAGACATGTATGAAGAATTGATTGCAAAGGTAAAACATATGGTGATGACATCACTTCCCCTGCATAGACAAGTAAAAAATCTGTAGAAGAAAAATATATCTTTTCAAGCTGAGATCATAAGGTTGAAAAAATAATTGCAGCAATCAAAGGAACAAATAGCTAAAATGAATCTGAACCTATTGGCTCAAGCAACCTTTAGCTAAGATCATGAAGCATCATTTCTACAACAATATATCAGTTTTTATATGGTTCCTTACATATGTTGGCTCACAACCCTCAGAAACAATTTTTGTCTTATGTTGCTTATAATTTTTCCCACTTGTTATTTTTGGAAGTCATTCTTCGTGGCTCATAGGTTGTAGGAGGCATTAGTAGAGGCTTAGAACTTCTTTACATGTTTTGACATCAGTTGTAGTGAGAATAAAGAAAAAATTCCATATACAAGAAAGTTCATAGTGAATCCTGTAGATGCGCTGCGAACCTGTTGAAAGTGAAATTGTTTGCAACAAACTTATTGTGAACTCTAACAGTGTGATAAATTAGAGTTATGGGAGGGATGCCTGGTAGCGAGAGAAAACCCCCTATGTCTACACTAGGGTTTACAATGTAGGCATATCAATAACCATTTAAAAGTATCCTACTTCTCAAACTACCCCAAACATACCCTAGACTTATACAAGAAAGAAAAATGAGAAAGATCATGTAATTGTACCTTTACTCCACGTCTGGTGATGATCCTCTCTTGCTTGATGGCTTTGTTGACTGCAAACCTCCTCCCAAGGCTGGCATACCTTCAAACACAGACAAACATAAAGCTACAAGCATACATTTCATACATAAATAAAGGTTAGATTTTAGAATAAAAACACAAAACAAATGCAAACATTCGACACATCATGTTTTGGGATAGGAAAAGTACGTATTTTATTGATAATACAATGATCACTTACAACCAAATTCGGGTACTGCTCCATGAACCTAGTCTGAGATCCTCTTCACCAAGCTCCAAGTGCACCTCTGATAAGCTTCTCCTCTCAACCTTCTTCTTGGGAAGTATAATGGGTTTATGATGGAGGAAGGAAGACAAACAAGAATTCTGAGGCAATTCTCACAAAAGGGTTGTAAATGCTTGGGGAAAGGAGGCGATGTGAGATGGGAAGAGTTGTATTGTTCTTATGTATAGATGTGGAATGACACCCCAACACCTCCTTTTATATGACAAAAGGATGGTTATTCAGTTGGGTGACGGGATATAGGTGGTGGATTAGTTGGGAAACTACCCAATAGCCCGTAATCTCAACGAATTCCTTGCAACTTTTTAATTTTTGCAACTTTTGCAAGTATACGTGGGTTGTAGTGGTGCAGCATGCGTACGTACATGGGTTTTAGTGGTGCAACAAGCATATGTATGTGGACAGTATTGGTGCAGGGTGCGTACATCTTCAAATAATGAGTTTTTTTAGAAGAGCAACTCAGTAATGGCTTGGCAAAAAATGCAAGTAAGAGGGCCAAATGTCAGGTATGCGTGTCTAGAGCAATTTAGGGCTATAAAAATGCCATATGTCAAAGGAGGTTCGAATGGTTTCCTAGGAACAATTTAGACATCAAGGGACACTTGTACTTGATATACAGCTCCACTAAATCTCCAAATATGAGTTGGCTATAGTTTCATTTATCATCACCAACAGTTTTTTGGAATCTAGTAGTTAGTTTTTTGTTTGTTTGTCTACTGCCACACCTCTCAAAGGAAAAAAAATCATATGTGTGGGTTAGATGGCGAGTCATAGAGGGATTTTTCATGAAAAAATATATTTAATGTGTGATGTAACTCCTAAAGAAGGTTCGAGTGGTTTATGAGAGACCCATATCTTTTTTCTTCAGACTATAAAAGTTTCTAGACTATGTATGTACAGACTTAAGACTCTTGGATAATTGAAGATCAGATCATTTTTCTATTGTTACATGTTATATTCTTGTATTGCTTTGATGTTACCTATTGATAAAGGATTTATCTTTAGTACTTGTTTTCATGAAATGTAGTAATTGATTTATTGTCTATTTGTTGGCGCAAGTATTATCATAGCACATCTTCTTATTTACTAGAAGGCTCCTTGTTAGTAAGAATTCTATTGTATGTGTGCCAAAAGTTCCTGATGTAACTTGGTTTATGTATTTCATTTTTCTCCTTCAGTCTTCCATCTTTTCAATGTTGTTCTTAAAACTGATCTAAGATTGTTCAAGCCTTACTCGTTGGAGTATGTTTTGTGGAAATTTTGTGTTGATATTTTAAAATTGTGTTTCTCATCCATTAGTTACACTTGAATTAAAAACATTTCCTTTTACAAACCTACAAAATTTTTATGGGTATTAGGATTACACCTACTATTGATTAAGGTTGGTTGTCATTGATGTCAACCCTTGAAGAAAGCCCCGTAGCACAAAGGTTGGGTAATGGACCCAAGATTGTTTGATGTAAATATGACTCGTTATTGTCTTTCCATGATTGATAATAAGTAGAAATGAATGAACTCCAAACTGGTCCCCTTATGGTGAAAGCCCTCACAGGAAGACGCTTTGCGGATTGAGTTATCCTAGAAGTATGGCTAGAGAACCCATGCTTATTTGTGGAATAATGAGTTGAACATCAGTGAATTTGTTAGTTAAACTATCCTATATGGATAGTTATTTTCATTAAATTTCCGGTGGTATGTGGAACGTCACATAACTCCTCACGGTTAGAGAGTTATGGCCATGAAAAGTTGGAGAACCCAAGTTTGGGTAATGGACCCAAGTTTGTTTGATGGATAACGGTATGAGTTTTGATATATTTTCAGGTAATACTATTATATATGGATATTACATTTCATTTCATTTCTGGTGGTATGTGGAACGTCACATAACTCCTCACGGTTTGAGAGTTATGGCCTTACGAAGTTGGAGGACCCTCATATCTCATCTAGAAGCCCCAAAAGGTCAAAGTAATCAAAGTGGTTTAAGAGATTTTAAAAGGTAAATAATAAAGTGAAGTGATGAGTGTACTATAATTCAAATTGAATACAAAATAAATTAATTCAATAATAAATTTAATGGAGAAATTAGAAGTGGGTTAACCCTAAAGTAAGGAAAGTGGGCAAAGTGACTTAGAAGATGTTTTTAAGGAAGCTACTTGGAGAGTATAAATAAGAGGAAAGGCTCTCTCATTTAAAACACACTTGAGAATATTGAATACCTATAGGTGTTTGAGGTAACCAAAGGATATCTAAGCCGAATTTCTGAGGAAAGTGAAGAAAAGAAGGTCGGAATTTAAGGAAGGATAAATTCTTTTGATGATGCTTTCTAAGGTATGTTTTTTTGGGGGTCATCTCACCATTTTCACAATAAATTTTTTTCTAGAATGATTCAGACCATGAAATTGATATTCCATGAAGGAAACATATCCAAGTATCTATGATAAAAATTTAGTTTGTGGGTCATTGTATTTTTGGAGTTACACTCCGTGGAGAATAGGGTTTGTGGGTAGTCCTGAAACTAGTCAAAAACATGTGTTTCGGGTAAAAACGTCATAACTTCTTCATAACAGATCCAAATTCAGTAAGACCAAATGTGTTTGTTATAGTACATTCTGTAGTATTTTTTGTAACAATTTCATATCAATTCAAGAAATATTTTGTGCGGGGCACGCTCTACAAGGTCGCTCTCTAGAATAAGTTAGAATTCAGCAAGGTGTGCCATTTTTGCCATAACTCCTTTTCTGAGAGGTTCCAAGTAGTGAAACATGGAGGAATTGCATAAAACACATTAAAGAACACTATGTATCAGTTTCATATATTTATTCATTACAGATACAAAGTTATGATTATTTAAAGTTAGGGTTGTTGACTAATCCAAAACTAGTCTTGTGAGACTAAAGAAACGTTTGATGAAAATGCTAGTCTCTTGTTGTTAAAGTTAAGGAGGGTTTGCAGGTATGTGATCATATACACCAGGTCTATTATAGAGTTACAAATCATATTTGGATGATGAAATTGATGAGGGATTTTGGTTGAGGTACAATTTGGGTACATGGTTGAGAAAAGTAGTTGATGAGTTGGCACATACACGAGGTGTATAGTTGATGATGTTGGTACATATTGATGAGTCATAGTTGATGAGTACTTGACACATGATTGGTACATACTTGGTACATGGTTGGTTGCACTTTTTTATAGTACAGGTTGGTTACATATTGTTTGGTACAGGTTGGTGCATGGTTGATGCACTTGTTTATGGTACACATTGAGGTACAGGTTGATGCATGGTTGATGCATGGTTTAGGTTTATTGGTACATGTTTACAGCGGCATATATCACAATCATAGTGTGACAGTGGTTCCATCATTCTACTTCTACTTCAGGGTAGTTGGACGGGGCAAGGATAGGTGGTTGTAGCCATCTTCCGGTTGTAGCCAGAGAACATAGGGGGTTGTAGCCTCCTTCTAGTTGTAGCCAGTGAATTGGGGAGTTGGATCTTCCCTCAGGTTGTAGCCTGAGAAACTAGGGGGTTGGAGCCTCCTTCCAGTTGCAACTGGAAAACAAAGGAAGTTGGTGCTTCCAATGAATGTAATTCTTCAAGACATATAAGATAAAGCATTTCGTGGTTTTCTCCCGATTTGGGTTTCCACATAAAACACTGGTGTATTGTGTATGTGTGTGATTGTTCAATTCTTATTGCTCATTATTGGATAATAATTCTACATTGATATAACACTTGGATTATTTGGAGAAAAATGATTATAATTAGGTTATTACTGATTCACCCCCCCTCTCAGTAATCCAACACCTACAACCGTCTAGGTGTGACTTCTAGTGCTAACATTTCTGTTATCGTTGTCGGGGAGGAGAAATTGAAAATATTTCCCTGGGAGAATGATAAAGCATAGATCCAGTCTATGATGGTGAACAAGGGTTGGTTACATAGTTTGGAATGCATCATTCACCTGGCGACTCCAATCCATGAAGTAATAATATGTTGGTGACTTCACTAATTCAAGACAACAAAGGCCACGGAGGCTATGTTGGCACGGAGGTTTGCACCTCTCAATTTTTTAGTTGTCCCTGGTTTTCCAAATCTAGTGCCTCCTCCATCAAAATGGATGGATTACCTTCCTACTTTCAAAGAAGACACGGAGGATAATGTTAGAGAAAGATTTACATCACCCTATGCAATCTTGCAGAGAGTGCCTTATTTGATTTCCCTATGCAGACTTATCTTCCCTGTTACTAAAATCCAAAGAAAAAAATACAATTTTTTCCACTTGTACGCATCTTGCACACTATACAACAAGTGTATATGCATGTTGCTCCACTACAGCCTATGTACATTGGGATTTGTGCCAGAAAATGAAAATTAAATGTCGGGTTTTCATGTCACAATAGGAAATCTCTGATCCTTGGCCTTCCATATACTGGAAATATTCTGTCTCAGCCCTTTAGTTGCATTTTGAAGGCTATAAAGAGGCCAATTCCGAGCTATCGAAAAGGAGAAGAATTCAACTTTGAGAGCAAAGTTACTCTAGAGAAATTATTTATTTCATATTGAGTATGCATCCCTTTGTCCTTTGAGTCTAAACACAGTGTTCAGCCCCCAAACTCTTCCCTTATTGATGGAGAACCTCATTGTCTCCCTTATATGAGCTTGCCTTTGGTGGAGGATTGAAGTGGTGGAGGCTCGGTTGGAAGGAACTTAGTTTCTCGATTCTGAACCGTGCCGACACGGAAGTCTGTAATATTTTCACTTGTGTTGATCATTTACTAATAGAAATACTCTCTTCCCTTCCAATTGATATCTTTCAAATATATGAGTTATTATCCATGGGCGTATTTGTTATGATTTTGATGGATTGTGCTATCTAATGTGCTAACCTTTTATACTGCCACCATATGCTCGTTTTGCTTGTTTGTTGAGAACGTGTTGCACTTATATAGCTTTGGGTCAAAGTGCTCAACGGTGGACTTCCTTGAACATCTGGACGAGGTAGGCCTATTTCTTATCTCCCTTGCACATTGGTTTATATAGCATGTTGTTGGGATAGAGTTGATTTCTGCAATCATTTTCGTCTGTTGTTGTTCACCCTAGCCATAGAGAGATTTTTCTCCTAACAAAATTGGCGACCATACTGGGGATGAATCTTCTTTCTTAGGCTTTGAAGTGCTTTTCTCCTTAGATTACTCTTGTTTCTATTGTGGTTCTTGTCATATCATTTCTTGACAGCTCCTATTCACTCTGGGTCTGAGTTTTTAGCCTTTCTCGCTTGCCTGGCCTTGTTTTAAATCATATACGCGCCTTTTTCCTTGACAGTCATGTACATACGTGTTCTGTCTCACTGTAAGCTACATAGATATGCTCTGTTTGCCCAAACAGTCACATACATCAGTTTGCCTTGCCTTTTTTCCTGGTCTGGTGTTTGTTAGGTGGGATTTGATGCTTGTTGAGCCTTCTTGGGTCTTTGTAGTGCTTGTTAAGTGCTTGTGGGATGACATAAAACCCTCTTTTGGTTGAATTTCTGGGCGAAGTCTTTCTCATTGTATTTTCATTTTTTATTGTCCTTGTACATTGGGTTGGGTGTTTTGTTGCTTGGTATCTTGCTTGAGTTGTCTCTTTTTATACACAGTGGGGTTATATATCAAGTTACTTTTCAGTCCATGCATTTTTCAGCTTTTTTATATTGAAAATACAAAAAAAATAGCCATTTTGCATTGCTTGGCATTTTTTTTGTCTTTTGATTCTTTATCATTAACTTAGTGCATATAGTGAAAGATTTCATTTTTATTTCTGAATTGCAGAGTTGAATTTGAAAATCGCATCATTTTTAGAACCATATCATTCATTGAAAGCTAAAGTTAGGACTTTGCATTATTTTCATATTTACTTTTCTTGGAGAGTCATAACACCATGAGTTTCACTACCATACATTTTTGAGTAATCACGACCATTAAAATCAACGCTATAATTTAAAATTGATTGGTAACGATTTTATTTTTCTACGGTGCACGAACTAGCCTAGGATTTAGTGCCTTGAAATGGGATTTTTTGAGTAAACTTCTCCAAGGCAATTAGATCAGCATATGTGTCTTAGTCAAGGAGTGGAGAAATACATTGTATAATTAGTAAGATTAGGAGGCTCCGCTCACATCGGAGTTAATCATGAGGTTGCGCGAAGTTGGTCGAAGGGATATGCCCCTGATACCTTCCTAACGTCAGAGATATTTCTGGGGATCTATTCGTATCTAGGGATCTTGTTAGTGCCCTTACCTCCATGAGAGGCGGTGCTTTCAAGGTTTCGGGCTTTACTACCCTGCCATTATGGTGGACCTAACTTACGACTGCTCGTTTGTGCATCGATTATACATTGGTTTATTAGTTTCTTGACTTAGGTGTCTCATAGGTTACTTGCAGGAGTTATTTTGCAGGTACCCTGGGTCAAATAAGGGTTGGACAACACATAGCCTTTATAGAGGATTACCTCTCCGGGGGGATCTGACCAACTGGTTGTTAAGCCCATGAGGGCCCTTATAACTAATTATGTTACCTCTGATCTTTAGCAGGGAGTCTCAGGCCCCTCTTGGGTGAGACATGCCTTCTTTAGGGAGGGAGGCCACTCAACCACTTTACCCCGTTTGCATACATATTGATCGTTTGAATTTTGTTGTGCTCTTTGATTACTAGTTGGCCTTAGGATATATTTTTATCTTTAGATTCTTAAGTCATCATGGATTTGGACCAACCTCCCCGTTGGTCCCATCGCTTGTTACAGTTACCACCTAAAAGGCATAGATTTATTAGGAGTGGTACACACACATCCACTGCTCAGACTTCAGAACACTGGGAGCCCTTCAACTCCCATACCTACTATAGTTAATGGCACCCCTTCTACTCCTGCAACCTCTATGGTCGTAGTATCGAAGGTAACTATCATTACTATGGCCTGACCTATAGAAAATGCTCAAGCTACCGCCTCTAACCCCTTTGGGTCTCTTGGCCACTCACTGGGATACAATGTTCAATCCATCCCTATGGCTTCTAATCCCTTCTCTTATGGTATAACCAACTTCACTTCATAGTTTTCGAACTCCATCCTAGTTGTTGGCCCTAATGCTAGCACTGGGCTTGGGGGTGGTACACCTCCCTACACTCATTTTTCATTTGGTGGATCTCAAATCCCTCAAATGAATCCTAATATGGGAGGCATGCATACTTTTAACCCCGTGTCCAATCCTCCTACTTCTGGGTGGAATAGTCAACCTGGCGGACAAGCTTCGACTCAAGTTATGTCCTACAACCCTACCTCCTTGGCACAGATTCCGACCAATACTTTTGGCATGATGAATCCACCTCTATCCTCCAGATTCCAACCCGTAGCAGGTCAGTTTCACGCTTTGGACAACCCCCAACCCAGATCCAATCTGGTTGGGGGCAATTTCTATAACCCTCAACAAAACATTCTAGTTGGAATGATGCCCAACTAGCCTTATATGAATCAGCCCAGAGGAGGGCCTTCTAATTTCTGATAGGGCCATGTTGTTTACCAGAACTTTGGATGGCCTACAATTCCGCAAGCACAATCTTTCCTGGGAGGTTGGGGCCAGATGTCACAACCCCGTCTCCCTTTTCTGGCCATGCTTAATCTATCATATTTGTCTAAGTTAATGAATGACCATGTGAGTCATGATCCTACATGGCCCCCCATCCCCACCAAACTTCCTTTGGACATCCCGAAGTTTGAGGGTAAGAATGGAGAGGATCATGGTGATCATGTCACTACCTTTCACCTTTGGTGCTCATCGAACTCCCTTAATGATGATTCTATTCGTTTGATATTATTTCAATGCACCCTCATTGAATTTGCTATGAAATGGTATATTGAGCTACCTAGGGGGGCATATGGGACTTTTAGTCAGCTGGTGATGGTCTTCCTTAACCACTTCTAGTTTCCCATTCATTATAATGCTAGCCTAGAACTGTTGTCTACTTTACACCAGGATACCGCCACTCATATCTCAGACCATATCTAGGAGTGGCGTAGACGGAAGAGGTTGATTAAGACCTCGATACCCCTGGCCTTTCTTTTAGAATGGTTTCTTAAGTCTTTTCACGCTCCTATCTCGAAGGACGTTGCTAATTTTGGGGTTACCACTGAGGAAGAAGCGATCTTTAGGGCCCAGCAGTTAGACTTGATATATGCTCAGTATGGGATGTTATACCACCTTCTTCCTGATGCACCGCGGTCAACTTACGACCCTAGGAAAAAGCTCAGACCTCATGCTGATGGCATTGTAGGTGCCGCCAATGTAAAGTCCGCAGACTCAATGATGAACCATTTGAAAGAATTTTCTTTAAGTCAGTCTTTCGGAGGGCCAGCTTCGTCTGTGTCTTCCAATTCCACTCAGTCTACAGATGTACATTCTGTGCAATCATTGAATAACCCAAATGGTAACCAACAACCAGGAGGGAATAAGAAGAAAGGATGTAATAACTGTAAGGGTGGGAAAAATGGTAATAAACCCAAGGAAAATAATAATAATGAGAAGACGGGTAGTAATGCTGGAGAGGGAAAACGAGAAAGACGTAAGGTGAAGTTTCCCTGTAAGATTGGCACAGATGATCACCTTACCCATTTATGCCCCAAACTTGTAGAAGTTGCGAGGCTATTGTCTTAATCACCTGTCGTGTTGATGAATCCATTCCCACATAATGAGGACTTAGCCTCAAGCTCCTCGAATGGCAGAAATGAGGTTGGCAAGGGTCAAAACTAGCATTCGCAAGATGGGGATTGTCTATGTATCGATATGGTCGATGTGAAAGTTAATGTCGCCACTCGATCTCGAGATTATAGCTCTAAACAAGCTATTCCTGGCCCATAATCTCCTTCTCCTCCTCCAGAGATGACTTTACAAATTGAGAAACTAGAGCCACCACCTTGTATTCCAAAAGGAGTACTCAAGTGCTCTACCCATAATCCAAATGCTAGAGTTCCCCATAACTACTCTATTATTGAGGACCTGGGTCAAACCCCTTGTGCGATGTCGGATTTGGAGGTACTCTAGACGTGTCCTTCACAGAGGAATTCCTTAGTCTCTTCTTTAATATCTATAGAACCTAGTGGCTCAAAATTTATCAAGTTTGATGTCACAGATGTTAAGCCTCGCTTGCCTTACCACGTGGCTTTCCAAATCCACGTGGAGTACTCAAAGTATACCATCAAACGTGTGGTTCTTGATGAAGGCAATGCTATGTGTGTGATGTCCTTGGTCTGTTGGAAAGATATCAGTTCTTTGACTCTTTCCAAGTCATCGAACATGTTGACTTCTTTTGACGGTCATTCCTTCCGCCCTCACGGTTTTCTCCCTGCCTTTTCGGTCCAGTTAGATGGGAAGATGGTAGAGGTGGAAGTAGAGGTAGTTGATGTGCCTCTTGATTATAACATGTTACTAGGTCACAATTGGACTTACACAATGATCGTCATCATATCATTTGTCTTCCATACTCTTTGTTTTCCTCATGAAGGGAAGATTGTGATGATCGATCAATTATCATTTGCGTGCTCTAGTCCTAATGCATCTCTTGGACCGTCGATCCATGTGATCGACAATTCTTAGCCGACAAATGAGAATATCAGTGTCGGAATGTATTCTTCCCTTATGGGTGCTTTTGACTTCTCAACACCGAGCCATCACGTTTATGCCATGTCTAGTAGGCATGTCTCGATAGGGAGATCCATTCCTTTACACACTTCTTATTTTAGTGTTCTGTGGACCCTACCTTCCCTGACTTCATCTTGTGAAGGTTGTGTGCATGATGGAATGGCCATGCCACTATCGGTAGCAGAGATTGTGTATCAAGTTGTTCTCGACTCTTTCGTCAATCCTAATCTTGTTCCCTCACCAATGGACGAGGAGGATCTCGTTCCTAGACCCATGTGGGCCACTTCATTGTCTTGTTCACATGATTTCCTCGATGTCACTTTTCCTTTGGATGAAGCTATCATCGAAGCCATGAATGGTTCTGACAAACCTTGGGATGATATGCACCACCACTCTTATTTTCTCCCAAAGCTTGACAGAATCGAACAAGACGATTTTTTATCTACTTTGAGTGAGATAGTCGGTCACATCGTAGTTCCACTTGATATGCACAGCATTTATGCCAAAGGAAATATGGTGAGAATTTCTCCTACCATCATGATCAACATCTCTCGTACCCCTGGCAAGGTTGAAAACGTAAATATCGGTGCAGATTGTTCACCAAGAGAAATCCTGATCTACACCGAACTCTTCAAGGAATTCTGAGACGCATTTGCTTGGTCTTAGGAAGAGATGTCAGGAATCGACCCTCATATTGTTGAACATGATATTAGAACTTATGCATATGCTAAACCTATTCGGCAACATCTTATAATTATGAACCCTCAAAAGGCCCCTTCCATTAAGGCAGAGGTGGAGAAGCTACTTAATGTTGGATTCATCTACCCGGTTCCCTTGACCGAATGGGTATCCAACCACGTTCTTGTAGATAAGAAGCAAGGAACCATCCGTGTATGTATGGATTTTCGCAACTTGAACAAGGGCTATCCTAAAGACAAATTTCCCACACCTTTTATCGATCAGATTCTCGACAAATGTGCGGGAAGCAAAGTATTTTATTTTATGGATGGATTTTTAGGATATAACCAGATTCAAATTAAACCTGAGGATCAACACAAGACAACATTTATTTGTCCTTGGGGTACTTTTGCATACGAGAAAATGCCTTTCGGCCTTAAAAATGTTGGAGAAACCTTTCAGCATGCCATGAATTTTGCTTTTCATGATCTTAAGCACATAGTCGAAGCTTACCTTGATGATATTTTTGCTCACTCTCACAAGAGAGTGGATCACGTTATGCACCTTCAACTCGTTTTTGAAAGATGTCGTTATTATAGAATCTGATTGAACCCTCACAAATGCATATTTTGCATTAATTTTGGTCGTCTTTTAGGTTTTCTAGTTTATGAGACTGGGATCATGGTAGATCCACTTAAGGTTGAGGCAATACTTCGGTTGCCTCCCTCGCACACGATTAGACAACTTTAGGGTTTACAGAGGAAAGTTAACTTTCTTCGTCGGTTTATAGTGAACTATGACACTATCACTAAAGGTTTCATGCATCTTTTGAAGAAGGACACCCCTTTTACCTGGGATGAGCACGCCCAGGAGTCCTTCGATGATTTGAATAAATCTTTGGTGTTGGAACCTCTGTTGAAGCCTCCTGAATACAATAGAGATTACTTTCTTTATATCACCACATCTGAGGATACGATTAGTATGGTTCTAGTTCAGGAGGATGATGATCTCCATGAGCATGTCATATACTACCTTAGTCAAACTTTACTCGGTCTTGAACTTAATTACTCTCACGTCGAAAAGATAGCTTTGGCTATCATTCACGTAGTCCAGCATTTGCGTCATTAAATATTACTCTGCAAGATTACCGTGGTTGCAGATGTCAATCCATTTCAATACATCCTTACTCGACGTATCATAGGGGAGAAATATAATAAATGGATTTCCATTTTACAAGAGTTTCATCTCGATTTCACTTCTGCGAAATCCAAGAAATCCCTAGTCTTCGTGGAGTTGATATCCAATTTTCCATGATTATATGAGGATGTTATCCATGTTGATTCGTTTGTGGATGAATACATTTTTCTTGTCTCATCGTCTGACCCCTAGTATGGAGACATCATTCTCTATCTTCAGACCTTGAAGTTCCCTCGACATCTCTCACGAGATGACCGACGGCGTATAAGATACCAAGATAAGAAATATACTATCGTCGGTGACACTTTGTATCACCGAGGAATAGACGATATCTTGCGTCATTGTTTAAATCACAGAGAGGTCGAGTCTATCCTAAACGATTTCCACAGTGGGGCTTGTGGTGGTCATCTATCTGGGCTTGCGACAGCCCAAAAAATTTTGCAAGCTGATTATTTTTGGCCTACTATCTTTAAAGATTGTATTGAAGTGGTTAAGAAGTGTCACCCCTGCCATGTGTTCACTCGGAAAATGCGCTCACATCCAACCCCTCTTCACCCAGTCATTATCGTCGGTCCCTTCACTAAGTGGGGGGTGGATTTCGTAGATTGCAACCCAACTTCGGTTGGGGGGCATTAGCACATTATCGTGGTCGTCTACGTCACTAAGTGGGTCAAGGTCATGCCTATTTTTAAGTCTGATGGGAACACTGCAACCTCCTTCATATTCAATCAAATTATCGCTCGGTTCAGTATCCTAAGTGAGATTTTCATTGATCATAGCAGTCACTTTCAGAATGAGATGATGGATGAACTAGCATCTAAGTTGGGGTTTAGACATGGTCATTCTTCTCCTTATTATCCCTAGGAAAATGAACAAGTAGAGGCTGTCAACAAGTCTCTCAAGACCATTTTTCAAAAAACTATCAATAAGAGCAATTTCGATTGGCACATCATGTTATATCTTGCACTCTGGTCAAGAATGCCATCAGATTTGCCCCTTTCCAGTTAGTACATGGTGTGGACTCAATATTACCTATTGAATACGAAATCCCTTCTCTTAAGTTGGAATTCGCGCTTCTACCTGACACTTATGATCTCGAGCGACACCTTGTACACCTAGAGAGTCTTGATGAGTATCGTCAAGATGCCTCTATGGCTATCGAGGCAAACAAAATACATGTTAAGGTCCAGTACGATAAGTCTATCTGTCCTCAGTTGTACACTGAGGGTGCCTTGGTCCTCTTGTATGATCAAGCCAAAGAACCACTAGAGGAAGGCAAGTTTAAACCCATGTGGCACGGTCCTTACATCGTGCAACATGTTCTAAAGAAGGAGCCTATGAGTTAGAATATTATGAAGGGAATAAGTTGGTCGAGCCCAAAAATGGGCTCTACTTGAAAAGATACTACGCTTGGGTGGAACTCTCTATATACTAATGTAATTTAGTGTATACATCTTTTTATTTTCATCTTCAGATTGCTTATCAAGTTTTCACTTGGTTGAAAAATGTCAACGGAGTCTTCGGTCTACCTAGGATTCGTAGATGGAGCCAGTCGTCATACATGAAACTTGGCTTTTTCTGCTTGGGTGGTCTACTCACCTGAGGGTCTACTGGTATCTTCAGGTGGTGTATGCCTAGGGCCATCCACTAACAATGTGGTCGAATATAGCGCCATTATAGAAATTTTGCGCGATACTATCTCACATGGCATTCATTGATTAGAAGTTAGCCTGGACTCCCAGTTAGTAGTATGTCAGTTGAACGGCAGTTACCGTGTGTGTGATCCTACTTTACTCTGACGATTCCTATGGGTATGTCTTTTAGAACGACAATTTGATTTTATTACATATTGTCATATTCCTAGGATTTCTAATCATATATCTGATGCTTATGCTAATTTCGTTTTAGATTGGCATTTGTCACATAATTAAAAGAAAATAAAACCATCTCATCAATGTATACATTGTAAAATATAAGTAAAGTCGAAGATCCTTTTTTATATATTTCAAAAAAATATGGTGTTTATAGTACAAAATTGGGGCTAATACCCTCAATACACATATACAGTCGGTATTACAATATCCCACAACATCTATGCATGTGGCACCGGATGTGTGTCATGGTAGCAAACCATGGCATTTGTGAGACACCGAAAGAGTCGTACCCATGCCCTGGGTACACCAACCACCTGTCGTTGCATGGCTTCAGGAAGATCCTCTACCTGAACCATGGGTATCATGTGAGTTAAACGCAACAGGTTGCCCTGCATGTTTTGTAGGACCATCTCGGCTTCTCCTCTTGCCGCCTCGTCTCCCCGGTTCCTCTGTCAATGTCGAGGGAAGCCTTCTAGCCATCACAGACCCACGTCTTCATTGTACAAATGTCTAGTCAATACTTAAGCACCATCCAAAAATATTTTTGTTCTATTATACAAAAATACAAAAAAAATGAAATATGTAAAAACACTTGACATACCTATGTCACCGTAGGTGGTCCCTGGTGGGAGTGACATGTCTATATCTCCTCTGAAGTCGATTCCCTTGTAGGGATATTTATCCAAAGCAATTACTTGTCATCACCACCAGTAGAAGAAATCCTCATTGCAGGGTGTCGGAACCCTACCTCCCCCCTACCACCTCATTGCCTCGGTCCACCGTGCCATGGTTGGATTGTGAGGTCCTCACAAAAGAATCTCAACTCTAGGTCCCAAACCTGGAACCCGCTCAAAAAAAAAACTGCATAGGATAGAGGCAAACCCAAAATTTCTTTTACTCCCCTGTTTGCACTCTGTCAACTGGCTCTTCATATTCGTCAGTAGTGAGGTACACCAGTCATACATGGTGGGTCTCATACACTGCACTACATAGAAAATGAGCAACCTCAATTCTTGGTGCAATGAGGCCGAACATGTGAAACAAGTCAATACTAGGACAATAATCTTCACACTGAGATTGTTGATTTCCCTAATAGGGTCTTAACTCCCTACCTTAGGATTCCCTGCTACACAGTGGGCATCAATATATTCCTCTATCTTCATCCCGCTCCGTGCTCCCCATGATTTGAGGTTTACAACCTCTCCCCGGTGCGATAGACCAGTTAGAAATTAAATGTCCTCTACTTCAATTCTCAATGGTTGCCCATCGAGATTGAATCTCTCACTCTCAGGGTCCTAGTAACCCACCAGCATCTCCAACAACCTCACATGGTCTCTCATTCCTTTGAGCACCCTAAATTTAGACAAGCCACATTAATTTAAGGCCATTTGGGCCCCCAGATCTCGATCTACAGTAGCATTGACCTCTTCGTGCTCTCTCTCTCTCTCCATTCAAGAACCATCCTGTCAAAGACAAATCAAAATTTGAGTTAGAACCCTTCAAACCTATTGTTTGCATGCATCTACACGGCATATTGTTTCAATGACTATACGCACCCTATAGTTTACATAGGGGTGTATACCTCATCGTATACATGACCTGATTGAAGACAACTCGCATACACCTAAATCTACACTTTGCTCCCTCAATAACTAAAAATTTGGAACCTAATTCAAAAATTTAATCCATTGAAATTGAAGAGGAAGAGAATAAGAATTACCTGATCTAGACGGTTTGTGATTTCATTACTTGATGCTCCCACAATCGTCGTTTGAATATCAGAGGTATTTTGGTCCAATTTGCACTAGTTGGGTAAAAAATCAAAATGGTATAGTAATTTTGGATTTTGTTACTATTTATAAATTATTTTTACCCACTTTCTATAGTTTTAAGCCATTTTTTTCACCTAATGGACTAATACAAAGGTGGA
>ML820356.1:20827-76549 GCA_009831015.1 Picea engelmannii
TTTTGGTCCAATTTGCACTAGTTGGGTAAAAAATCAAAATGGTATAGTAATTTTGGATTTTGTTACTATTTATAAATTATTTTTACCCACTTTCTATAGTTTTAAGCCATTTTTTTCACCTAATGGACTAATACAAAGGTGGATCGAGTTGGTTTTTGCAGTTTTAACCTGGGATTCTTGCAGATTTCATCGTTATGTTGGTCATTCATCACTACAGGCAGGTATTTTCATTACCCATCATATAGGATAGGTATCTAGTTTGTTATGCATTTTCACATTATCCTATAATTGTCACTCTTTATGTCCCAGGTACAAACCCATTTGTTGCGACACAGAACCTTCCATCTGCTATAAATTTGTGTCATTGTCAAGTTGTAGAGACTTACCGAACATGGGTGCCCTAATTAGATCCCCTACTGCTTTGGTGCGCATGCAGAGATTTTTTCATAAGACTGAGAGTCCCTCATAGCTCGTACTTGACTTTATGTTGAGCCTCATTTCTCA
Source organism: Picea engelmannii (assembly GCA_009831015.1). Lineage (NCBI taxonomy): Eukaryota > Viridiplantae > Streptophyta > Pinopsida > Pinales > Pinaceae > Picea > Picea engelmannii. Next base: position 21,332 of record ML820356.1, read on the forward strand.
TTCATAAACATATGGCCTTATACCCCGTGGACTCCCAAACGAGTTAATTTAAGCTCTTTTCCGACTCATTATCAAAAGGTGAAAATCTTGTCGAGTGATTTGTCTCTTTCACACTCGTTAAATTGGACTTGAAAGGTCGTGACTCTTAGTTAAGCTCTTTTCCGACTCATTATCAAAAAGTGAAAAGATCGTCGAGTGAACTTGCTTTTTTCACACTCATAAATTGGTTTTGAAAAGACGTTTATTTGGCACAAGTTTATCTCTTTTTCACACCAAGTAGACTAAAAGACATAAAAAATGACATTTTTTAGCATTAAGTTGTGATTGCATCTCCTTCCCTTGCTTTCATTATTGAGCCTATATCTGGTTCTCGCTTTGCATTATAAATTGTTTGCCTCGGTATTTTTGCATCCTCAACCAAGCAAAGTCTTGTTTATATCCTTCGCAATTTGACACACTATACCTAGGAGGGAACATTCCCTTTAGTGTCCATCTCCCGCATGCACATCTCTGCATTGAGAAGAGGTATGTTCCACTGTTGGAACTAGTTTTGCTTACTTGCGACACTCATTTCCATCTCTGTATCATAGCATTCATTTGTCTATGAAAAAACAAAAAAAGATGGGTGGGGAGGGAGTATTATCTTGTATTGGCAGTAGTCATGTCACCTTTGAACAGAGCACAAAGTTATTTAAGTCCATTCATCATCATAATTTTGGGATTAGCATGGCCTTAGGAATTTTAGCTCATTACAGAGTCTTCTCTACCGACTGGTTACTCTTCCAGTCCCTATAGATAATTTCATTAATGCCTCCTGTATATCATGGTTTCATCATTCGGTCTATGTTTTCGGAGTCCTCCATATGTCTCATGCTCTTGTTCAAAGGAATTCTATCAACCAGTGTCGGCCACAACTCAAAACTCTTGACTTTGCATGTCGGCCATACCCTCAATTTATCTCAGAATCACATGATATTGTAGTCCTATCGTGCACTCTGGCCCTACTTTCATCATTAGTAGGTAACCTAGAACCCAACAGTCGACATTTCATCATTGGTCGTTGACTGGGTGGTTTCCCTTGTGTTCGATGGCATGACATCTATTCACACATTAGGATTCATGCAGTGTCTTGGATGCCATTAGCCTTATTGGTGGTTTTCTTGCCTTTGTCAGTAGTTTTCATCATTGGTTGATATTCAAAGGGTCTTTTTCGTGTGCCGCTTGCACTTGGCACATGCGAAAGATGCACAGGGTCGTTGGTTCGTGAACATGTTCTTCGTCCGATTTCCACCAAATCATGAAGCTCCTACTTTGTATCTCGAGTTGACTGATGAGAGATGCCTTAATGCTCTCCTTTTAGCGGGTATATTTCCATCGAATTCAACCCATTTATTCTCGAAATGGGACCTAGAGTCTTATGAGTACCTTGAGGCTTGCAGTCATCAGTGGTAGGCTCTCTCACCATCGACAGTTGGTAATACATCAATGTCTCCTAATCGATGGATCCTTCACGTGTTCGACACCGACTCCTTTATTCACACTTGTAAGAATTTACTCGGTGCCTTGACACCTACTTTCATTATCAGTAGGTTGTCTCGTGTTTGTTAAAAATATACCTCAATGACCGGTAATCAAACGATGTCTCACTATGTTCAACCTCAACTCCTTTATTCACATGATTTAGACTTGCACCCTTGGCGGATTTTGTAGAAGACTTGAAGACATCACTATGTGGTCGCAACTTTCCTAAGTTGTTGCTTCCTTTTCATTGGACCAGTACCTATATGACTTTAGTGATCATGGGAGATCAAATTGTACTCCATGGTATACATATATCTTCAGATTGGTTCTGAGACCAGTTCTATTGGGCCTTGTTCGTGACTATGATAGTTATTGGCATGTAACTGCATTTGTATTTGCCTATTCATGGCCACAGACACTTGTTTGGTATATTTTCACATGGATCTGCAGTGTAATTTTATTGGCAGCCATGTATGCAAAGTCAGTGTAGAATGTAATAAGCAACTGAGTTCGTCCAGTTGGTTCCCTACCATTCCAATTCTGGGTTATTTATAATGTATTTCGGCCATCGCAGATACTCCTCTGACCTCACACATTAGGGGGCATCTGTTAGAGAAAGATTTGCCTCACCCAATGCAATCTTGCAGAGAGGGCCTTATTCCATTTCCCTATGCAGACTTATCTTCCTTGTTACTAAAACCAGAGACAAAAATACAAATTTTTCCACTTGTATGCATCTTGTACACTATACAGCAAGCACATACGCAGGCTGCTCCACTACAACCTGCGTATATTGGGATTTGTGCCAGAAAATGAAAATTAAATGTTGGGTTTCCATGTCATGACAGGATATCTTTGATCATTCACCTTCCATATACTGGAAACATTCTGAATCGACCCTTTAGTTGCATTCTGAAGGCTATAAAGAGGCCAATTTTGAGCTATGGAAAAGGAGAAGAATTCAACTTTGAGAGCAAAGTTACTCTGGAGAAATTATTTACTTCATATTGAGTATGCATACCTTTGTCCTTTGAGTCTAAACACAGTGTTTAGCCCCCAATCTCTTTCCTTATTGACAGAGAACCTCATTGTCTCCCTTATATGAGCTTGTCTTTGGTGGAGGATTGAAGTGGTGGAGGCCCAAATGGAAGGAACTTAGTTTCTTGGTTCTGAATCGTGCCGACACGGAAGTCTGTAATATTTTCACTTCTGATGATCATTTATTAATAGAAATACTCTCTTCCCGTCCAATTGATATCTTTCAAATATATGAGTTATTATTCATGGGTATATTTGTTATTTATATTGATGGATTATTCTATCTAATGTGCTAACCTTTTATACTGCCACCATATGCTTGTTTTGCTTGTTTGTTGAGAACTTCTTGCAGGTATATAGCTTTGGGTCAAAGTGCTCAACGGTGGACTTCATCGAACATCTAGACAAGGTAGGTCTATTTCTTATCTCGCTTGCACATTGGTTTCTATAGCGTGTTTTTGGGATAGAGTTGATTTCTACAGTCATTTTTGTCTATTGTGGTTCACCCTAGCCATAGAGAGATTTTCCTCGTAACAGATAATCATGCACAACATATCGTTTATTTTCATTAATCCATGGATCAGTTATATCTACATCATGAGGATATGTTGATGAAAATGTTCATGTACTCTTTAATGTTGAAGTTTTTACTTATACAACTAGTAGTTACAATTCTTCTTTATTATTATAATCATTTAGAACATTAGTTGCATAAATAAGATCACTAAAAGAGAGACAATCGTAGAAAAAATAGAGACACGTGGATTATCCAGGGAAACCCTCATGGGGGAGAAAATCCAAAAAAAACTTACTCAATATATATAGACCAAAGACCAAATAGAAGATCCTCCTCTACTCCTTCACTAGGAAGAGTAGAGCACCACTTAACCAAGAAATACCAAGAGATAGACCAAAAACCCTTCTTGACGTCACACTTAGCTATAGTTGCAGTTCCTCCAAGACTTACTCACTTCTTCAAAACTGCAAAGATAATGTGGTGAGTGTGTCCAAATGAGGCACTAACCTATCTTATAAATAGTGGTCTGGCAAGCCTATAATTAGGTCTGGGATGACCTGTCACTTTACCCTCTTAATTTACAATTAACTGTCAAGGCACAATAGGGCCTAATTAAATATAATATAATAATATTATTCAACTCTCTCTCTCAAGTAGAATATTCTTTCAAGTTACAATATTTCAACACTCCCCCTTAACAAGAAGGGTATTCTATTGACAACATATATAACAATTGACTGGACTCAATACATCATCAAGAGGAGGGAACATTGTCATCCGCATTGGGAACAATGTCGGTCATATCTATAGGTCATCGAAATTTTTTCTCATCATCAAAATCAATAGAAAATGAACATCATCATCATCATCATCTGCATCCCAGAGCTAGAGTAACATCATCATCATCAACAACATGAAGTTGGAACATCAACATCATCGACAACATGAAGCTGGAATAACATCATCATCACCAACATCATGACGTTGGCATATCAACATCATCAACAACATGAAGTTGTAACATCAACATCATCAACAACATGAAGTTGGAATAACATCATCATAAACAACAACATGAAGTTGGAACATCAACATCTATATGTGGCAACAGAATGAGGTAGGTGCATCAACAACAACATCTGTGGTACTTTGATAGACTGTCCTTATCAAACCTTCGGGATCTATCCAAAAATCATAAGATTCCCTAGGATATAAAATCCTAACAAGCTACCATGTGGTACTCTGATAGACTGTCATTACCAGACCTTTGAGATCTGGCCAGGAATCATAATATTCCCTAGGATATAAAATCCTAACTGAGCTACCACTACTGACCACAACTAGAATATACATGCACATGTACTCTGATAGACCATCCTTATCGAACCTTTGAGATCTCCCCAGGGATGATTAGTCCCCTAAGATATAAAATCCTAACTGAGCTAAGTGATATCATATCTCTATGTGCTTCATCTTATCATGGAACACTAGGTTCTCTATAACTCTAGTTATCACATAGAATCATGGTAGCTTCCATCTCCAGATCGAACAGACATGTCAACAATTTCCAAATCCATATGGCTTCACAACTGGCGAAACATGTTGCAATGTACTTTGCTTCTTCCATGATGAGAGAAATATTGAAATGCTTCTTTTTTTTCCATGAATTCATGGTTGATCCCAAACTAAAACAACATCCTGAAGTGATTTTTCTTTCTGAAGCACTTGCAGCCCAATCTAAATCAATATAGACATACAATTTGAAGTCACAATCTCCAGTATAATAGAGGCCATAGTCCAACATACCCTTAAGGTATCTCATCACATGATTTTTAGCTACAAGGTCAACACATTTGGGCTCAACCAGTTACTGACTCAAGGTGTTCACAACAAAGCATATATCTGGTCTGGTATTCATCAAATACATCAATGAACCAATCATCTATCTGTAAGAGTAACATCAACTATTTATGATGAAGTATCAGCCAATAAATTGATATTCATCTTCATAGGAGTGGACATGGATTTACAGTCCATCATGTCGAATATCTTCAAAATTTCCACAACATACTTTCCTTGATTAAGGAAAATCTCTTCTGGGCTCTGCCATACTTCAAGACATAAGAAATAGTGCATCGGTCCTAGGTCCTTTATTTCAAATTCAGCGACAAGCTTCTTCTTACAATCTGTGATGAGCTTTTCTTCACCTGTACATATAGAAACAATATAACTGGTCCATCATCCACAATATTGAAGTAAAGGTAGGGATTATATTTACTCTTGGTAAATTTCAAGCTCATCAGAAAACTATCAATCCTGCCATACCAAGCTCTTGGAGATTTCTTCAACTTGTCGACATGAGTCTCCATGTCTTCTACTTTGAAACCAAATTTTCACATCACATTGTACCAACCTGGTACACTTGCTCAGCTGCAACTTAATATGAAAAATCATGTGCTATCTCTATGTGCTTTATGCATAGCACTATCTATCTCACTACCTAAGAGTATTTCCTCTACTTTTTCTGCAACTGTTCCTTCTAGAACCGAGACTCTGCCCCTGAAGCTGTTATTTCTGAATCTGAGAATGAATGCTTTATTATCACTATAGTTGTTGAACTCTGAGAGTAACTCCTTTATTCTATCACGGCACAACTTCATCTGAAACTGAAGGTATATTTTCTTCTTTCATGGAGGCAAATCAATCTCAAATACATGGACTACTCCCTTTGAATCTCATACTATATCAGAATCATGGTTGTTTTGGTTGTCTTCACGAACATTGGAACTATTTCTTCGATTATTGGAGCAAGTGTCTCGTCATAGTCTTCTCCCTCTTGTTGGGTGAATCATCTAGACACAAATCAATCTTTATACCTCTTTATATTGTTATCCGCAACATGTTTTTTTTGTTAAATCAATCTTGGAAGTAACTATTGACTTCCCTTCTGGTCTTAAGGAAAAATCCATATCCCGGTCCTTCTAACTGGCTTCCTCCTCTGTCATTGAAATCTTCACAGGATATTTCATGTCTCCTAGAGGTATTTGCAGCTATGATCTAGTCTTCTCAACTCATGGCATCTATCTACCAGTCCTGGAAGATGTCTCATTTTCCCATCTAATCCTTTCTGAGATCATGCTTACTTTGAATCTACAAATAATTCATAGTCTCTGCAGAATATACTTAGTGTTGAATACCAAGTCTTAATATTAAAAGTTTAGTCAAACTTCAAAAAAATTTTGCTTCCTGTCAAGGTGGCTTAATTATCCATTGACCAAATCTACTGTGAATTCTATTCTAATGTTCAGTCATCTTTGGAGCCTTCGACTACTTACAATAAATCTCTATATGAGATACTTTGTATCTCAAAAGTAACTTCTTCTTCATTTTCTTTGGTACATGGATGTATACGGTCATGTATACAACTTGGATAGTCAGCTCCATGTCTCATCTAATATGTTGCCTCCTACAACCATCACTATAGCTTCCTCAGGGTTATCACCTGTGACCTTCCTGGAACAAGAACAACAAGGGAGAAACAAAAGTCAAGAATAATACTCTTAATAACAAAAATAAAACAATAGCGAGAACAATCGTCACAGTAGATCCTTTAGAGCTATCACTTGTGACCTGCCTAAAAGTGGGGTAAAAGGTAAGAAATATAATAACAAGGAATGAGAGAAACACTTTTTTAGTGTTGTGATCAATCATTCCTCCATGGTAACCTAGAAACAAAAAAATAAGTTTCTCCTAGAGGAGATGTTAGTTATATCTAGTGAATGATTACAATAAGAATTTATCTCAATAGTGCTCACATACTACCAAGTATTCAATAATAAAACTTTTCAAAGATCGCTATCACAACTATAGTGTTTTGCAATTATCAAACTTGATATGTGTAAATTTGAATCTTATCAATTTAATCAATCAAACCTAGAACCTGGAGTCTTGTCCTCAAGAATGAGTGTGTTTTTTTTTTCTTTCGAGTCTCCTTCACTCAAGATGATAAGTATTTTCTTCAATCTGTCCTATGTACTATGAAAATATGTTATCTTGACAGAAATCTGAGTTAGGGAATAAACTCTGTAATCTCAACTTTAATCAATATAATACTTTGACTTTTATTTTGACCAATGGTTAGTATGATAACTTCAATAGATAAAAATGAAACCTGGGTATTCATAAGATTACAATAATGCCATAACAAGTAGAGGCATATCAAAGTAATCAAACCTAGGGTCCATAGTTACTCTGAATGTGTTGGATCTGAGATCGCTACGGATCTACAATTGTTGTTTAGACAAAAGATCTTTTCTCCTGCAAATACCTTTAAAATAATGATATCGTTTAAACATATGTAAGTACATACCTCTGAAAACATTGGGTAGTGGCACCATTCGGTAGCAGCAGAAAACAATAACAAACCTTTAAAACTTCAAAGATGTTTTAATTTGTAATCTAAATGTAGCTGGAGATTTTCTAGGGTAAGGTGCACTAGGACAATAAAAATCAGTCCCAACACTTCATAAAAACTTTCATTGCAACTGGTGCTACAACTGGCATGAAGGAACTGGCACGAAGGAACTGGCACTGCAACTGGTACTTCAACTGCAACTACAACTTAGGGTTTTATGAGGAAACCCTAATTTCTCAAACTTCAAATTTTAGAATTTTGATCCAAGGACTAGATGCGCCCTCCTAGGGAAAGTTCATAGTTGTGGTTACTTTCTCCAATGTCCTCCTCAAATAAGGAAAACATCACACTTAGGTTTTATGTATAAACCTAATTTTTCAGCAACTGCAACACTGAAAACTGAACTTTGGAGAATGTGCGTTGAGGCTAGCCACTTCTTTATAAACTGTGAGTTGGTCTCTTTCAGGCCTGCTCTGATACCATGTTGAAGTTTTTACTTATACAACTAGTAGTTATAGTTCTTCTTTATTATGATAATCATTTAGCACATTAGCTGCATAAATAAGATCACTGAAAGAGAGGCAATCATAGAAACAATAGACATGCATATTATCCTAGGAAGCCATCATGGGTGAGAAAACCTAGAAAAAAATTCCTCAATATAGATAGACCAAAGACCGAACATAATATCCTCTTCTACTCCTTCACTAGGAAGAGTAGTGCACCACTTAACCAAGAAATACCAAGAGATAGACCAAAAACCCTCCTTTACGTCACACTTAGCTACAGTAACAGTTCCTCCAAGGCTTGCACACTTCTTCATAGTTACAGAGCTAGTGTGGTGAGTGTGTCCAAATGAGGCACTGGCCTCTCTTATAAATAGTGGTCTAGCTAGCCTATAATTAGGTTTGGGTCGACCTGTCTCTTTACCCTCTTAATTTACAATTAACTTTCAAGGCACAATAGGGTCGAATTTTACTAAGGCACAATAGGGCCTAATTAAATATAATATAATAATATTATTCAATTCTCTCTCAGGTAGAATATTCTTCGAAGTTACAATATTTCAACATTTAAAAGGTGATGCACGAGAATGGTACTTTTCTCTTGCTACTTCCAGCATATTTTCCTTTATATATTTCCATGTTGCATTTAATGAGCACTGTAAAAGGTATTTTTCAGCTGAATTTCTATTTGAGAATTGTTGTGAGGAGTTTGAAAAGAATATTCAGCATACCGTATGTATTTCTTTAGATTGTAAGGATGAAACGGATCTTTCTGCTGAATAAATCAAGGAAACATTGTATCCTTCATTTCCTATTTTTCCAGTGTTGAAAGCATATTTTGTTGATTGCTCTTATGATAAATAAATTTGCACCAATGCATTAGATGCATTTGTCCTTGTAAGAGATGTCTCTAAAAATCATGCCTCTGATGGGATTGTTGTCCCAAATGTTGACAAAGATGAGCCCATCCTTGATGAATACTTTGATGATGAGGTGAAGTTATTTACTAAAGAACATACATAGATTATTAGCAACCAACCAATATATGGTAATGAATAAGATAAGGAGGAGTTGCATCAACAGTTGAAATTTTGTTTATCACCCATTGATGAGCAGAAATATCCAAGGATCAACGAGCTCATGTCTATCATTTCTGCACATGGACTTGCAAAAGACATCAAACAACATATGAGTAGCTATGGAGCATATGAGGAGCACAATTTTATTGAGGAATCAGCCTTCACAGAGGAGCAAGATTGTCTTCTTAACTAGCTGAAAATGTCTTGTCATGAGTATCATGATCCTGTGGCTTTTTGCATGGAGTTGTATTTTTCAAAGGTCTCTAATGCTCTAGTTGTTGGTAAGATTCCAGATTACAGCTGTAAGTATCAATTGCTTATTAGTATCTTGTTGCAAACTTTATATCACTTGAGGATTCTTTCAAATAGTTGCATGGAAGGAGTTATTTTCATTAGTTCGATACTTACCTGGCTGCATTGGAAGTGTGACTTCACTTGAGAAAAGTGATTCATCTAGATAGACTATAGTAGTATTATGTATATAAATAATCTCACACCATGAGCATGTGGTTCTTAGTTGAGTCAGTATGCTTTTAGTATGACAATGTTCTAGTTTTCAATAAGGAGCAGAGATGCTCTCAGGATTGTTGCACGGGTTTGGAATGAGGTGAAAGACTTCATAAGCCCAATGGAAAAAGGCATCAGGTCTACATAAGTTATTGGAAGCTTTCATGGATCATTTCATCCCCCAATGAGCCAGATGTTAACACATAGGATGTACAAGAGTCAAGGTTGTCTCCCATATTTTAAAATTTTTGTTAGTCTAGTCTCAGAAGGACTCTTTTGGTCTTTGTCAGTCATGTGCTTTGTCCTTCTTATAAGACATTTATTCAAACTTGTAGGATTGAGTCATAGAGTCATGTTCTCAAAGTATTGAGTCATGTTTCATGTCTATAAATCATTACTTTGATTTTCTCTTGGGTCTAAAACACTGATTAGAGTATAGTTACAAAAGTATTAATATCATGATGGTGGTTGTCATCATCTGTAAAGAGGTAAGGTATTGGTCATATTTGCATAGTTTGAAGGTCACCATCAAGTGTTTTGTCGAAAACAAGTGTACAAAAGGTTTTAAATATCCACTTAACCATTTAAGTGTCGTGTCACTTGTCAAATCTCACTCACTGCAAACTCTCCTAAAAGTATGCATCAATTCAAAAACACCTCATGTGTTAAATTATACATAATCACGATTTAGGAAATGTGGCATTTGGTAGATTCTCGTTTTTAGCGCCTTGTCATCATCAATCATTTCCAAAAATCGATTTCAAAAGGAAGGTTCAACCATTTTCATGTTATTTTCATTTTCAAAGGTAGTTGTTGCAGAGTGTCTATCGTTGAAGACTGTGTGTTGCTGCAAACTTTCCTGTAGCAGATGGTGGTGAATTAAATGCTTAAAGGGTTGATTTTCAATTTTTTGTAGCAAGGGGTAAAAATCATATGCCAAGTACCATTTCTTGACACTCAAATTCCATCCTTTTGAAACTATTACAATCATCAAGAAACCTATTTTCTACATAACTTTAGATGTTCCAACTGGATTTTACAAGTTAGCGTTGCAAATCCCCTGTTTCACACATGATATGAAAACCTAGCATACCTCTCCTTCACTCAGGTTTTAGGTACCACCATTCCACTCAAAAAATATCAGCTCACACCTAATCTTTGAACAACGAATTCTTTTGATGAAAACCCTGGTCACAAAACCACCTGTTGCAAACTCTCTATTTTGCACAGTTGCTTTAAAATATTACTATTTGAGTTTTCATTTAGCCTCAAGTTGTCATAATTTCATCCAAGCTTCTATCTCTGGTTACATTTTAGTCTCTACAATATTGTTATAGTATAAACCCTACTTGTAGCAAAACCCTAAGTTCACTAGATTTCATCACACACTATGTTGGCAACTATTATCAGAGAGGTTTTTACTCTTATTTGACTTACTTGTCATGGAGGCTCAACAAATGAAGAAAGTAAATAAAGGAGGGGATATTGTTAGAGCTTAACCCATGACCTGCAACTCATTAATTCAAATCCATTTTTCAGAGAATATTTTCAGAGAGTAGGTTGTCTAACTTTTTGTGAAAAAATGTAGAGAGGACACCCTAAAGTGGCGAAATAGTTTGCATTGAACTTCAATGGAGTAAAGACAAAATTTGGTACACTTGAGTTTGAATTTATAAAACAATCCATTGCCACAGCTACATAGATACCAATTCAAGGAGAAAAATGGTTCAAAGCTATGTCTTTGAAATCTACCTTTTCTAAGGATTTCCTAAAGAAATAATATCAAGAAGACAACTTATCCAAAGGAGTACCTAGAATCCATATGCTGGAATACTTTGATAAGATGCTCAGGGTTATACAGAGGTACTTTACATGTAAGGGTAGATTTAATATGGTTTATAAGTATCATATTAGACTATTGATGCATTTCACTGGAAAACAATCCCTAAATTTACCATTTTACTTGCTGAGAAGTCTTGGAAAAATGTAAGATAAGGTACAAGCCAAGTCCAAGCTAGTAGAGAGCAGTGTCTTTAATTTTGGACTCGTTAAGATGTTGGTGTTAGAGGAGTTGAAAAATATTTATAGTGATTGGGATACTTTCTTGACTTCATCAAGATTTCAACTAGATATTGTTAACACTCCAAAAACTAAAAGGAAAACCCCTACCTCAGTTGAGAGGGTTGTGCACACCGAAACAAGAAAAAGGAGAAAGATAGTTAAGGAGGACAAGCCATCATAGCCAATTGTTCAGATAGATGAAGGCCCTACACAACCTTTTGTTGAAGAAATCTCTCCTATATCAGAGCCTTCACCTGTAGAACCATCTTCAAGGCACATAATCCTATGCATGGGTTAGATGGTGATTCATAGAGGGATTTTTCATGAAAACTTCTATTTAATGTGTGATGTAACTCCTAAAGAAGGTTGGAGTGGTTTATTAGAGACTTGTATCTTTTTGCTTCAAACTGTAAAATTTTCCAGACTATGTATGTATAGACTTAATACTCTTGGATAATTGAAGATTGGATCCTTTTTCTACTATTACATGTTGTATTCATGTCTTTCTTTGATGTTACCTACTAATAAATCATTTATCTTTAGTACTTGAGTTCATGAAATGTAGCAATTGATTTACTGTCTATTTGTTGGTGCAAGTATTGTCAAAGCACATCTTCTTGTTGACTAAGAGGCTCCTTTTTAGTAAGAATTCTACCGTATGTGTGCCAAAAGTGCCTGATGTAACTTGGTTCATGTATTTAATTTTTCTCCTTTAGTCTACCATCTTTTCACTCATGTTCTAAAAACTGATCTAAGATTTTTCAAGCCTTACTTGCTAAAGTATGTTTTGTGGAAATTTTGTGTTGATATTTTAAAACTGAGTTTCTCATCCATTTGTTACACTTGAATTAAAAACCTTACCTTTTACAAACCTACAAAATTATGATGGGTATTAAGCTTACACCTACAACAGTCTAGGTGTGACTTCTATTACTAACATTGTCATTCCAAGCTTTTTAAAAATTGGTCTTCCTTTACTTTGTTCATACAGATGCCTTGCTATCCTTATGGTTTCCTCCAAGTTTTTTGGGTTGTCATATTGACTCTTATCACTTTAGAAAGAGGGTAAGCCACTTAGAAACCTTTGGATTTTGAATTTCTCATCCTTAATGAAGTCAACATACTTCAACAATTCAAAGAACCACTTCTCATATTCCTCCATTATCATGGTTCCCAACTTGAGTTCAAATAACACTTTCATATTTCTTTCAAAGTAATGCTCGGAAAATTATTTCTCTTGAAATATCTCTCGAAATACCTCCATGGTATTATTTTCTCATCAATGTTCTTGGCTTGCTTAAGTTGATCCCACCACATGGTTTCCTTCCCTTGCAAGTGGTATGTGGCATTTCTCGCTTCCACCTGGGATGGGTAATCATGTAGCTAGAAATATTTCTTCATTTCCAACAGCCAGGCCTCAACATCTTCTCCTTTCTTGTGCTCGCCATTGAAAGTTGGCGACTTAATCTTCATGAGCTCACCCTACAATATGTATGCCTTAGATATTCTCCTTTTCCTATGAACAAGAGACACACTTGGGTTGCTCCCTGGACCTGAACTTGCATGAGTTCTTCTGGTGGAATGTCTTGGAGAGTGATGGTGTCTACCCATGATTCTTGACTAGCTATCATTCCCATGATCATCTCTTCTGCTATGGGATCTTGATGCTGATACTTGTATAGAACTATCTTCTTACTTCATGTCAGAGTCCTTGTTAACTTGCTTCTGTAGCATATTTATGATTTTAATTTATCTCTTCTTGAGCTTTCATGATCCTCTCATTATCGACCCTATAGATATGCACTTATTTTTGTAGGCTTCTCATAGTTACAATCCCCTACCTATCTCTTCTCCCATTAGACTCAATCTAAGCATTACCCATGTTGGTATGCAAACCTCCAATTTATTCTTCATGGATGTAAAACCCTTGAGAATATTCCATGTCTCTAGTTCTCATGTAGGAACTAAACTCTACTTTTCTGTATCTCAAATTCTACAAGAATGTGCATGCAATAATTGTTGTTACAATTAAGCATATTGCAAAGTATTTGTCAATTAGATTACATTTCAATATTCATTTTAAATTATGAAGAATATTAATGCACTACTCCCAAGTAGGATTTCTTAAATGCATTCATTTTCGAAACAACTTTCCAATGACTTTGCTCATGCCTCAATCTGATTTTTGAGTGAATAGTTACAACAATTACAAGTTGCAATTTCCACCCTTTTGCTGCTACATAATTCACTTTTATCACTTTTGAAGAAAATATAATGCCCAAATAAAAATGATGAGTTGAAATATCTCTTCTACTTCTCAAGACCTTTCCAATGACTATTATTTTTCTCCAATCCAAGCTTCGAGCTAAATGATATGGTGGAAAAGTAGTGAAGGAATATGCATTAGCATGTGCAACATAGTAGCAATGCTCAACAACCTTTTGATCATTTATTTATTAGATATTTGTCGTCGATCTATCTTAATGGATTCACCACGGGTCTAGTCATATCTCTTCTTCATACCTTCCATGAACCCACCACCAACACTTAGCTTCTTTTTCCTTCGCAGAATCACAGACTCATAAACTTGTAACCTTCCTTTCATAAGTCCATCCGAGAAGTCCCAACACTTAACCATTTTTCCAAGATCTTACCACAGTTTCATGAGACTGAAATTTGGCCTGCCACATGACTCCACATCACCTGCCAGCTTTCATCCCATCCAACATGTACCTGCCACCATGGCAGTACAATTATTTCTTCTACCACGTATTTTGACACGTGGCCTCCACGTCATGCCGACATCATCGTACATAAAAATACCCATTTTTTTTTTTTTGCTTATTTTCAAAATTTCCAAAGAGGCTCCAATCTTCACATTACCCATGAAAATTCTCTCAATTTTACTATAATAATTTAAATAAAACAAGTTGCATACATACTCCAGAATTAATTCTCTGCGATTTTTTGCTTCAACGTTCTGCTAACTCAGTCGATCCAATCTCGCATACTACTTTGTAACATACCCAACCACCATGGTTGGGTCACACCATGTAAAATTATCTCTTTTTACATCTTTGATACCATAATATAACGTTCCCCAGCCCAATCAAGGAACATTACAGTGCAGAATATACATAAAATCTAATTTTATTCTAACTAAGTAATTCTTTTATTGTTAGCCGATTTCCTGTAGCTTACCGCCACAAATTTAAAACAGTTTCAACTATTGTCTATCACTATAAAATAGATGCATCTAAAACATGCTAATAATCAACTTGAAATGCAGCTAAACCATTAATTACAGCGACATATAAGTCATTCTCATTTACATAGAGTTCATGCACAATGATAACACATGTAAATAACTCAGTACAAGATAAAACACTTATCTTTAACATAGAATTGTGCAACCAACTACTTGGGACGAATGTTCCACCCAACCATAGACTGATTATTCCAAATCTCAATAGCCAGTCACCCTCGATGTGAGGCTAGTAATCCAAAAAAGAGGGTGGTCTCTCATAGTCCACTCAGAACTCATAAAACTCATAACCCAACTGATATTCTCCTACAACTATCCTGATTTTTCGTTTATCAGAGATAACCCAAGGCATGTAACATCCATTTATCAGGGATAAACCAAGGGATTTACCATCTTTTTATCAGGGTTAAACCAAGGTATGTACCATCTGTTTATCATGGATAACCCAAGGAATGTGCCATTCATTTATCAGGGTGTCTTTGGCATAGGTAATTAGGAATCTCTCAACTAGGAACTCAAGGGAACTTGCTGCTAGGAAATCTATCAGCAAACTAACAACAAACACGTGTTGTTTTAGTGCAAATCGCACATGAGTTCACTCTTCAAGCCTGACAACCTGTCTCTTCATTTTTCCAACTCCAATTCACTCTAGTCACACTCCGGAATTTTCCCTCCATGGTTGCACCAGCTCCAAGCTCCCTTTGCCGCTCTCTCCTCTCTTTCCATGCAAAAAGCTTGACTTCAAAATTGTTGTCCCAACCCATATGGATTTCCTCTCTTATGTCTTTCCTTTACTGACTCACACTCTTCCCAAATATGATTGTACTCAACCCCCATGTTCCCAATAACTCTAGGATGTGACCACTCACACCCACCCTCTTACATGTATTCAATGATTGGTTTCGGGAACACTCAATCATAAAGTGGAAGGTTCATATACAATAAGAAAGTTTAGGAAAAATGGGTTGGATCAATATACATGGGTAATACCCCCTTTGACCTCTCTTGGCTATTATCCTAGACACTGCCCCCTCTTGTTAATTAATTCAGCACCCATCTCTTTTACATTTTCCCTTAGAAGTTGGCATCACATTTATATTATTAAAACATTGAAAGAGTGGAGAAGACGAATGATTCATGGTGTAATAGGTAGTTGTCCATTGGGGGAAATTAATACTAATAAAATCAAAATAAGAACAACTCTAGCGTACTAGATTGTAATGCCATCCATCCCAAAAAGAAATCTGAATAGGATATGGAAGAAGTGTTTTAGGTATCTATGGTCAGAAAGAAGGTAAAGCTAGCATACCTTAGGTGAGATGGAAAAAATGATCAAAACCCAATTATGTAGGTGATGATGGCCATTGAGGGTCTTTGGCAAGATTTAATGAAGACAAAATGCATATCCCTTCTTAGCATAGTAGAATGAATTAGAATGCCAAATAAGAAGGTTGGTGGGGATTCAATTTGTTGGAGAGTAGTGGTTGATTATTTCCATGTTATAAGGAATTATCTTGCATGACTTATTGGAAATGGCCAAAGGTTAAGAGTTGGAGTATATCCATGGATAGGGTGTCAAGATGCTCCCACATTATCTCAAGGATTAATAAATGATTTCCCTTCCAAGAACATATTTATCTTATTTGAATTCTATGACAAGTAGGACAAAGGAATGTGGTTATAAAGGTGGAAGATAACATAATGGTGGGGACTAGATGGTGCTTGGAGTGAAGAATATGGAGGTTTCAATTTCTCTTTGGCCACAACTATGATTGGACTATAAGAACACCAGGACACAATGGCTTAAGCTCCAAATGAAGCAGGTGGAACATACAACATCAATATAGGATATAAATTATCCCTAACACAAAGTGAGGTGTGGGAATAGTATTATTTGTTGAAACTCAAATCCCATCTTAAAGCAAGGATACTCCTACAGGTACCCTAAAAAACAAACTAATAGCATGGGATAACCTTCAAAAGGGCTTCGCATGGTAATGGGTTTTGAGTACGTTACATGGAACAAGATGAGAGTATATGAAACATATTCCTCTCATCCCACTTCATTAAGGATATCATTGTATTTTGGAAAGAAAAATTGGAGGGAAATGAAGATGGGAAGGGTCTACTTTAGAAGCTTTGGAAAATAGGATGAAGTAAGAGGATACACGAAGGGAACATCACTCTTTACTTGTTTTTTTGGGGAAATTTGGTTTGTAAGGAATGTATCCCTATTCCAAGAAAAGATCATTACTCCTATGATGATATATTAGAAGGATAAGGGGTGTACAAAGAACATGTTTGTGTGATAAATAAGAAGAAACAAATATTTCAAGAGGTGTGTAATGACCTTGTCGTTACGACTACAAGTGACTCAACACAAAAGCAATTTTTTTTTTTGTTTTAAGCAGGAAGGAAACAACGACAATATTTAAACAACACAATTTGACGATGAACACAACGCATGCAGATCAGGCAACAGAAAACAACGACTAAACATACTAGAACATCGTGCAACTGGATGAAACATGTGATAATCAATAGACAGATAAAAACAACTACCCTCCTGACACAAGCAAGACAACACCTACAAGCTATAGGACAACATCAACAAACCTGACACAATGGCTTCAACGACCAGTAACTAGAAACCTCTACAATGTGCAAAACCAAATGCATTAATGTATTACAAAACCAAGTACCAACATCAACTACAACGAACAATACACCCACATCAGAAGCACAAGACTTCGGCCAAATTATCATTCGCATCTATATGTCAGGGTGCGCAACAATCCCCTCATCATGAATCGTGTCGTCACAAGGTGATATGTGTGACAGTAAGCATGGCGCAACATAACATATCTAGAGCCTTAACCCAAGCTAAATCCCTCACACTGGGAGACCAAATTATCTATCAATAAATACACAAAGACTATACCTAAGCACCCAATCAACAAGTCGACAAGACGCAAGGTGACATCATTCAAATTAAAATGTGCAACTAACCGAAGGATTTCTTGTTTCATACAAGGTAAACATGTGTGGTGTAACAACTATGACCAACCCCCTTTACAATTTGACTTAAGGCCCAAGGCGCATAGTAACCAATTAACTGTTAAACTATTAATCGTTTTAACTAAAAAAACTTATTAAACCCTCAACCATTAATCTTGTGCAAGCTATTGAACGATTTCACCAACAAACCATATACCATTATATGTTAATCATTATTTCTAAGTGCAAAGGAGTGAACTACTATCATTGCATTTAATCAAGTAATCTATTACTCAAGCAATTAAGCCATTAATCTATTACCATCACAACATTTAATCTATTGTGGCAAAAGTTAAAAAGATTGATATGTAGGACGGATAAATGAACAATTGCTAAAAAAAAAAAATCAGCCTATTGTTTTCATAGGTCATAAGTTATATATATAAAACCATTGACATATAAAAACAATTAATCTAACTGTAGTAAGGATCACGACCATCATTGAAACCATATCCTTCAAACTGATATCGCTATTTAACTATGATTCGTTGTCTAACAATGCAATCTAACAAATATATTATCTAACCAAATTCTATCTAATAATAAAGCCGTTGCCTAACAATGGCATGGTTGTCCCACAATAGTTAGTTGTCTAATAAATAGTTTCGTTGTCTATTCAATATTTGCATGGGTCTATTAAATAGTATCGTTGTCTATAGTTGTCTAGGCCAACAGTATAGTTGTCAACAATCGTTGTCATACAAATTATATATAATATCATTGTCATACAATATATATAAAATCGTTGTCAAATAAATATAAGATCGTTGTCAACAATCGCTCATACAATATATATATATATATATATATATATATATAATCATTGTCAAATAAATACAAGATCAATGTCAACAATAAATGTTATTGTATCCATTGAAATTCGTTGTCTAAAAATTGGGGGAATGGTTGTGTAATATGCCCAAAAAAACGTGGTGTGAATGATCGGTAAGATGCCAAGAAAAATGTGGGTTGAATGTTGTTTAATATGCTAGGAAAATCGTGTGTAAATGTTGTGTAACATGCCCAATAATTCATGGTGTTAATGATGTTTAATATGCCAGGAAAATCGTGTGTGAATGTTGGGTAACATGCCTAGTAATTCGTCGTGTTAATGTTGTTTAATAACCCAGGAAAATCACGTGTGAATGATTTGTAACATGCCCAGTAATTTGTGGTGTTAATGTTGTTTAATAAGCTAGGAAAATCATGTGTGAATGTTGTGTAACATGCCCAGTAATTCATCGTGTTAATGTTGTTTAATAAGTCATGAAAATTGTGTGTGAATGTTGTGTAACATGCCGAGTAATTCATGGTGTTAATGTTGTTTAATATGCCAGGAAAATCGTGGGTGAATGTTGTGTGATAAGTCAAGAAAAATGATTTTTTGGCAAAAGTATTTTGGTGAAAACGATTATGGGTAAAAACGATTTTTTTAGAGATTAATCCTTCAAAGATTAATCATTCAACATTAATCTCATTCAAACGCAGAGATACTCATTCAACTGCAGATATTTTACCAATAAAAAAAAAATAGAGATTTACCATTCAAGAAAATGTTGGGATTTATCAATAAAAAACGCAGAGGTTTACCATTCAAAACGTTGGGATTTATCAATCAACGTAGAGGTAAAATTCTGGGAAGGATGTAGGGATTATGCATAAAAGAGAAACACAGAGATCAGAGTTTAATCATAAGAGAAAAACCCAGAGATAAGTAAGAGATAGATAGTTGGGCGAAAATTTATCCTTCACTTATTATCCATGCACAGCAAAGCAGGGAATTTAAATCTCAGTCTTAAACATCGAAGTGAAGACAGTCGATTAGGCTCATGGCTGACTGATCAGGCATAGAATAATAACTTAAGGATAAGGGACAGAAGATTAAAACACATTTTTTCTTCATATTAAATCAATAAAACCAAACGCGGAGAAGTCATTGCAATCAGATTTTGGGTTCACCATGGGAAATCAATTCAAAAATACAGCGAGCATAAGGCTAGGATGAATTTAAGTTCTCTTATCATAAAACGTTGGGCTCATCAAGACAAATTATTGAATGATAAAAATGAAATCTATGGATAGTGTTACGCTGATTAAACATAAACTTAAACACAGTAGAAGTACATTACTGAAGGTGCAGGAACAATATTTAAACTACCATTCAATACAATATACACAAACATACTGTAGCCAAATGTGAAAGCTCTAAAATTGTTTTCCCACGCGCGCTCCATCCAGCTCTCGCTTTCCGACCGATGTGACCTCACTGGTACCTCCCAGCCAACGTTAGGGGTACTCTTCTTCCCTCTGAGCCCCCCGAGCCACAAAGGGGCCACGCACACAATACCAGAGAATGCTAGCACCCATCTCACCTCGCAAGGTCAAGATACCACTCGTTACCCGAGCTGGGTATCCCAACTCCCACAAGAGAAAGTTCAGTCAAGATAAAATTTCAGCAGCATAACGTTACGCAAAATATGAGATCCATACTCCTCCTCCGTCATCCTTTTTATAGAGTTTTAAGTAATTAGTTTCCCAAAATTCTCATTAGATTCATTTTTCATTAATTATTTTCAAAAAACCTCTCTCGTACACATGTCGCCTGATCCCCTAGTTGCACCCGAAAATCAATTTTAATAATTAATTAAATACTCCTATTTCCCTCACCCACCAAGAGCATTCCTAAAAACATTCCTTGGTGTCCCAATACTCCCTTACAATTCTTAAATGACTTACACCTTACTTAATTCCTAGTTGAGTTCATAAATAGAAAGTTCCAAAGGCTAGATTCCTTACTAAGTTAGACATTCAATTTATTTTTTAAGTTTCCCCCTTTTTAAGTTTCACTTTTTCTTTAAGTTTCCCCCTTTTTAAGTTTCAATTTTTCTTTAAGTTTCCTTTTCTTTTAATTTACCCCTTTTTATAACTAAGTTCAGAATTAGTAGTTTAGATAAACAACCATTTACTCTTTTTATGAATTTAATCCTCCATTATATTTTTTATTTTTTTACTTTAATAATTAAAGTTTGAATTTCTCTTATTAGTTATAAAAGAACCTTTAGTGAACTGAAATTTTATAAAAAGAAACTTAGTGAATTAAAATTTTATAAAAGAACCTTAGTGAATTAGAATTTTATACAAAGAACCTTAGGGAATTAAAATTTTATAAAATGAACCTTAGTGAATTAAAATTTCCACTTTAATCTAGTTATACGTCTAATTAGTTGTTGTTGTTTTTTGTTCTAAGGTTCTACTCAGACCTAGGTTTTTAATTCACTAGGCTTGGCAATGGTTCTTAAGGGGAAAATTAGTCATTAAACTTTACTTATCACATCATTCATTTTAAGGCCAACTAGGTTTATTCACTTACCAATTAAAATCACGACATGCCCTTCAGAACGTACTACGTGCTCCAAGGGTGCCACTCGCCTCTTTTCATTTTCCTTGCATGACATGCCCTTCAATACACACTACGTGCTCCAATGGTGCCACTTGCCTCTTAACTGAATTTGGTAGACATAAAACCCCTGGAGTCAATACTTTGCTAGGTGATCTTGTGGGAGACTAAGGGCCTCTAAGGAATAAGGCCCCTACCTTATTGCATGCCCCTTAGAATCATCGTGAGCGACTGTCACAATTTTCCCTCACGGCATCGCGGGTCTTCTTGAACTAGGTAATTGTTAACCTATAGTTCGAGCCACGGTGAGAGTGTCAGTAGGTTGTGGCAGGGTTGTTGCCACACCTCTCCCTCAAAGTCTCTGGTTGTTGTGTGTGACCCCTCTACTCCAAATGTGAGTCTGGTCGACAAGCTATCGTCAGCCTACATCCATCAACGAATCATGTTAGCAATAATAATCAATTATCATAACATCTAATCATATGTACATATGTTACATCAATAACATTCAAACCCCAACATTCCACTCCCTTACTCGATCCAGAGTCCAAGGGGTTTCATCAATGCCTCTGCATCCTCAATGTCCAAAGTCCTACACATTCAGGAGGTATTGTGAGGGAAATCTCCTTACGGACTATCAAATAGGGTTATACTTTGCATGCAGATATGACCTATAGAAAATCTACTTTCTACCTTCGTCCCCGGACTTAAATCCCATTTCTTTTTAGTAAATGCATGGCTAGATCAACCTACCTCGTTCCGAGCATTCGATGTCAATCCCTTGTCGCACTTCACTACTTGTTAGCGGTTCTCCTTTCCAATGCTGACCTGCATACAAGACAAGGAACAACTACATATGCATACTACCTATAGAATAACGGGTGAGAAACTCAAACATGTACTTAGCAAATTATGAATAACTCATGAATTAGGACGGGAAAAGCACTTTCTTTATTACTTTGAATGAGTCAACTTACAAAAGTTGAGACCAGCCACCGCTCCGCGAACCTAATCCTGGGCTCCTCTTCGACTATCCTCCAACTGCTTTGCTTTGTATCTCCTTTGGCACAAGGAAGGCTAAAGGGTTGGGACAATGGGAATACGCAAATGGGCAGAGTTTCTTTGCTATATTTTTCCTCTTCCAAATGGGACCCCTACCCCTTCTTTTATAGGCTAGAAGGAGCTAGGTATTTGGACGAACGCTCGGCCATGCATGGCCGGGAGTTTTAGTTAACTCACCCATAGCTTTTGTGTTCCATCGACAACTTTTCTTTTTTAGTGCTTTTGTCAGTCCACGCGGGTTGTTTTCGGTCAGACATCGTGTACACGCATGCATTAATGGAGTAGGGTGCGTGGGCCTTTATAAAAGAGGTTTTTTAAAGAGTTGTTCAGCAGTGCTTTGGCAAAGAAGGGATATGAGATGGCATGATGCCAAGTAAGCATGTGTGGTGCAATTTAGGGTTATAACAGATGCCCCCTAATGTGTGAGGTCAGAAGAGAATCTGATGGCCAAAATACATTACCAATCTTTACTGATGTGCCCAACGATTGAGCCCAAGGATCAGGAACCGAGAGGTGTCGTCTGAAAAATAACAAATGTCTCACCGAGGCAGGCATACCCATGCTCGAGATAAAATAGAATCATGGCTACCAAACAAATACACTGTAGATCCATGTCATGTAACTATATAAAGAATAGTCGCGAACAATGCACAGTGGAGCTACATCTCGAAATCGAAAAGATATACATATAGAGTATCCATCTTCTAGAAGTTGATACGGCCTGATGGCTAGAGATGAGATCTTCATATCTCGAGAAATAACATCAAAATCTTCAAAACTCGGGTAGGAATGTAATATGAGTGTACGACTGCACTACCTAGAGGTCTTCGATAGCTCATCGGTCATAGACTAGATAATCTTGATGATAAGACTGAAGGCTTCATTGATTTCGAATAAGGACTTGATTGGAGATTCAGGATGGCCGAGTATGAGAACAAGAGACATATTGCAGAGGGGCCGACTCAGGCTTGGTGAAAAACTTCCCTTGGACAATAGCATGACAAATGATGAGACTCAGGCAACATGGCATTAATCATAAGTCTACGAAGCAGGAGGCAACGCAAACTCTCCATATGTTTGGAAGGATAACCAAACGGTGGAGGACACAACTCTATATAGTGAGAAAAATCTTCCTAAGGTCATACTACATCCCATAGTCTGATGAACAAACAGACAGATGTGTTTTATCCAAGGGAGACTCATTATGCTGCCAATAAAGAAAATACTTTTCCCTTCCTCTTTTTGGGGTATTTTGATTTTTTTTTTTTGTCATTTTCAATGGTTGTGGAAAAAGAATAAAGGAATATTAAGTTACAAAGGAGGAACGAGTGTTGCAAACATACAAGTTCAAGGCACAAGAACAAGACTGATGTTCAAAATAATGATACTCGAGAAAAATCCTCCAGGGGCCAAGGGTGTTAAAACGCAGAAGCAAACTGTTACAAGGCTGATATATAAGGTATGAAAATGTGGTTAACAAAACACACAATGGTAACGTCCTTCGATGTACGTTTAACGAGCCCAGAGAAGATAAGCTCAGTGGTTTTTCATATTTAGAGAGTGTGAAAAAACAAAAAAGGAGACTCTTTTGGGGTACCTTTTTCGAAGATAGTCTAGTCAGTTTGAAAAAGGGGTAAACTAGCACCAATAAGACGTCGATTCAAAACCATTTTAACGAGTGTGACAAGGACAAGATCACTCGACTATTTTTTCATTTTTAAGGAGTCTGAAAAACTCTTAACTATGGACTCTGTCAGGAATTTTTTTCTAGACCAGTTTAACGAGTGTGAAAGAATAAGGTCACTCGGCGATCTTTTCAATTTTAGGGAGTCTAAAAAGAGCTTAACTATGGACTCTATGGGGGTTCCTTCTTAGTAAGTTTAGTCCCTCTGGCCCGAAAAAGGGATAAAATTATACCTGAGAGTACTCTTCTATAGAGATGAAGTTCTATAGAGTATACCTTTGTTCATACAGTTGACCATCCGGATTGAAAAAGGGGTAAACTACCGCCGGACAAAAAAATTCAGTTTAACGAGCGTGAAAGGCCACAAGATCGCTCGGCAATCTTTTCATGTTTAAAGGATCTAAAAAGGGCTTAAAAGAAGACCCCTTATTTTTTGGGAGTCCAGAGCGTGAGGTCAAGAGTGAAGAAGAATCATGCAAATGAGGCTCAAACTCATATTCAGGAAAGACTAGAAGGACTCTCGAGCCTACAGTGTTTTTAGAGACGTCATGAATACCATAATGCAACCAGGATCTACCTAGGGCATCCATGTTCCGGTAAGCTCTACCACCAAGTTGTGACACTTCTAAAGCAGAGATGATGGTTCCATGTCACAAACTGATGGGATCGATCCTATGGCAAAGGAAAAAGACAACGAGATAAAAAAATTCGGGTAGAAACCGAACTTATATGCTCAAGTTGATTGTCGGAAAAAATTTCATGGACCATCGAAAATTACTCAAAAATCCCAAAAACTATCCCAATACTCGATCAAATCCCTCCAATGCAACTCCTGAATCACTCTAAATGGTTTTTGGTATAAAGTAAATGATAAGGGAGGCCAAAAAAGTGACAAAAAGAGGCCAAAAAGTCTATAAATAGAAGTTGGCAGCTCATTATCACCATTGCTGATTTTTTTTTTATATGCTAGAGTATTTGATGGATATACATTTTTTGCATGCAGATGTGGGACTAGTGTGACCTGTCGATTATGCAAGGAACAAGTGTCGTCCTCGGCCAGGGGCCAAAGCCGCCGCTATCGGGGGACCAGTAGTAGCAGGAGAACTCCCAATCGGGGAGGCTGAGAGGGCACTTAGACGAGTTGAGCGGAACTTTACTACACTCACTCGCACAGTCCCGATGGCAGATATTGAGGACCTACCGCCATCCATGCAGCCTCATGTAGTGGGGGCACCTCGGACGTGGGTCCGATTGTTTAGGCGTTTAGCCCATGCTGTGGACCAGTATAATAGGGCCCATAGGCCCTGAACCTATTTAGACATTTTACGTGCCACGAGCACTACTTGTATATATTTTTTGAAGGCATAAGCCTTGTGACTCGTTATTGGTCCTATTTTTTAGGCGCTTGCGTCCCTCTATGTACTCTGGTTACTTTATGATATTATATATGGTTTTTTTGGTCTTTTGTGTCTTATGGATCATGTGTACAAATAATGTATTTACATGCTTATGTTAATGTTCTTTCATATGTGTGCAATATGCCAATCTAAAATTTGATTAGCTAGAGTATTTGTAACTTGGTTTAATCTCCTTGGAACATGAAAATATGTAATATAATAAAAGTTTCATTCTAAGAGACGTACCCTAAGGAATCGTCGGTGTAAAGTTGGATCATGAACCTAGTATACTCTGTTTAACTGAGACACAACCAGTTGAGCGTCAATATAGACCCAGAGATGAGAGATACCCAATGACAAAGCATCACGAAGTAATTCAATAACTCCACTATACTCGGTGACATTATTTGTCGTGTCACCTAAGCATATACCTCCAAAAGATAACAACTGGCCTTGAGGTGTAAAGATTACCCAAGCTGCGGAGGCAAGCCTCCAAGTGTGTCGACCAGCATCGTCTGCATACTCAATGAACACCTCAGAATCACTTGACATCTACCACAGTGACGAAAATAACATCAATGATATGTCCATAACACTTAAAAGAAACTAAAAAGTAATAGTACAAAGACTATACATATGTTACAAAAAGTTACCCACAGTGACCTGCCTATGAGTAATACTTCTTGAGGTAGAGCCCATTCCTAGGCTCCGCCAAAGCATTCCCTTTGAAATCAACCAGATGATAGGTGCCCTTTTTTAACACCTCTTTTATGATGAAAGGCCCGAACCACATGGGTTTGAATTTGCCTGCCCCTAGGGGATCCTTATCTTGGTCATAGACCAGGACAAGGTCGCCTTCAAAAAAAATTCAAGGACGAACGGACCTATCATATTGACACTTGACCTTATTTTTGTGAGCCTCATTAGCCAGGGCCGTATCACTACGTTGTTCATTGAGTTTCTCAAGGTATACTAACCATTCTTTGAGTGGAGAAGTGTCTAGAAATAATTGTACTGCCAATTTTAGAGACGGGATCTGACATTCGATGGGCAAGACTGCCTCCAGCCTGTAAACGAGTTGAAAAGGTGAGAAACTAGTTGCAGTCTTAACAAATGTCCGATAAGCCTATAATGTCGAGTATAATATCAAATGCCAATTTGACTTGGCTGAGTTGATAGTTCGCTGCAAAATAGTCTTAAGAGTTTTGTTTACGGCTTCCACCTGCCCATTTGCTTGGGGGTAGTAGGGTGATGAATGTTCTTGCCGTAACCCAAGCTTTGATGTTAACTCAGTCATCATTTGGTTTTGAAAGTGACTGCCATGGTCAGTGACAATCTCCCTCGGGACGTCGAACCTTGCTATTATCTGGTTGAATAAAAAGAGAGTTGCAGTCTCTCCATCATCTTTAAACGTTGGCATAGATTCGACCCACTTTGTGAAGTAGTCTATAGCTATGATGATATAGCGGTGCCCCCTTGCTGAAGGAGGGTTGCAAGTAGTGTAATCAATCCCCCACTTGGTGAAGGGACCAACAGTGATGACAGGAAACATGGGAGCAGGATGTGCCCTCATCTTCCGAGAGAAGATTTGGCATGGATGGCACTTCTTGACCAATTCGATACAATCTTTGATAAGTGTCGGCCAGAAGTAACCTGCGGGTAGAATATTTTGGGTTGTTTCCAACCCAGACAAATGACCACCATAAGCACCGGTATGGAAATCATTAAGCATGATAACTACCTCCTCATGAGTGAGACATCGGCGTAGGATGCAATCTACACCTCTCTAATACAATGTATCACCGAGTATGAGATAATTCTTAGCCTAATGGCATATACGTCGATGCTCATCACGAGAAGCAGAAGTGGGGCACTTCAAAGTCTAGAGATAGATAAGTATATCTCCATACCAGGGATTTGGAGATGTGATCAAAAACATATCTCCTTGGATAGGCGATTCTTCAGGCACAACGTCACCTGACTCAATCGGAAGTTCTAAACTAAGCTCTGCGAAGACCAGTGACTTTTTGGACTTTGTTGAAATGAAGTCTAAGTCAAACTCCTGGAGGATGACTATTCATCTACTAATTTTTCCGCCTATTACCCATCGTGTCAACATGTACTGGAATGGATTCGCGACAGCAATGACGGGGGTCTTGCGAAACAGAACATAATGACTCTGAAGTTGAAGGATTGTGCATGGAGGGGGCAACTGGATTATTGCCTCCACCTTGAGAGGATCGACCATGATCCTTGTTGTTGATATGATGAAACCTAACAAACGTCCTGACATTATGCAGAAGCTGCACTTGTTTGGATTCAAGCGAATCTGAAAGTAGCGACAACATTCGAAGATAAGTCTAAGGTGTGTGGGATAATCCGTTCTCTTGCGGGATCGTGATGTTAAATCATCTAGATAGGCCTTGACTATATGCTTGAGGTCATGGAAATCAAAAGACGTGGCCCGCTGAAAGGTTGCTCCAACATTTTTAAGACCAAAAGGCATCTTACAATATGCGAATGTACCCCAAGGACAAATGAATGTTGTTTTGTGTTGGTCTTCGGGTTTGATTTGTATTTGATTATATCCCAAAAAACCATCCATGAAAAAAAGGCTTTGCAACCAGCACATTCATCAATGATCTGTTCGATGAATGGTGTTGAAAAATTATCTTTGGGACATGCCTTTTTCAAATCATGGAAATCGGTACATACCCAAATTGTGCCTTGTTTTTTATTGACCGGCACAGGATTTGACACCCATTGAGTCAAATGGATAGGATAGATAAAACCTGCCTTTAGCAATTTCTCAACCTCAACCTTAATGGCTACTTCTTTCTTAGGATTAACTAGACGAAGCTTCTACTGAACAGGCTTGGCATCAGGATACGTTGTAATCTCATGTTCAACTATTTTTGGATCAATACCTGACATTTCCTCATAAGACCAAGCAAAAACATCGCGAAATTCTTTGAAAAGATCTGTGTAGATTTGAATCTCTTCGGGGGAGTAGTAATATCCAACGAAAACATTCTGCACGATGCCAGGGTTTCGGGAGATATTGATCGATATAGTTTCATCAATAGTTTCCATATTTCCCTCAGCATAAATTTCGTGTGTAGCTAAGAGATTAATAGGGCACGACTGATCTCCCGTCATGGTCACGATGAATTCTCCTGCTTTGATTCGGCTTAACTCTGGGAGAAAATATGATATGTGATGAAGATCTTCCCAAGGTTTGTCTGAACTAGTCATTGCTTCGATTACTACTTCGTTAGAAGGAAATACTAAGTCTAATGAATTGGTGTTAGCGAGAGAACCCTGAGCCCAAATAGGCTCTAGAAGTGGATCTAACTCTTGTGTAGGAGTCGGATCAGTGTTATCTGAAGCTTGTTGGACTAAAGAGTATGCTACTTTAGCTACAGACAAGGGCATGGACATGCCTGGGTGCCCTGTCTCATCCATCGTGGTTGATGGGGAAGGAAATATCCACGGATCGTCAAAGTAAGTCGTGCGGAACGACGAAACTTGAAAAATCTCAACCTTATGGTGATTGGATATAAACTTGATATCGCCTTGAGGGGGTGGGTAATCAAAGGTACCCATCAAAGATGGGCACAAACCAACCCCTACGTTGACAAAACCTGGTTGAGGATTATCTATCATCGGGACTGTGGATGCCCCCAAAGCAAGGTGAGGTCTGGAGAAGGACAATTGATCGATGGTCACTATCCGACCCTCATGTGGAAACAACAAGACCTGGAAAACTGTAGCAACCACAGCTTGCATAGCATAAGTCCAACTCCTTCTTAACAAGAGGTTATAGTCGAGGGGAACATCGACTACCTCTACTTCAACACACATGTTCTTCCCTCCTAACTACACAAGGAAAGAAGGAACGATACCATGTGGTCAGAATGAACGACCGTTGAAAGCGGTGAGGAGAGTAGGTGACGAAGACAAAACGGGCTGGCCAACGGCCTTCCAACATGCCAACGACATAACGCATGTCGAGGCTCCCTCATCAACCACCGTGCGGAAAATATTCCAAGTAAAAGTTTTCGTAGGATAAGCCACTACTATCTGAAACGCTACGTGGTAAGGTAGACGAGGTTTTAAGTTGGTTGTATCCAGCATGATTGTACCTAGATTACAGGTCTTGGTAGATCCTAAATCATTTAACAAGGATTTCCTCTGGGAAGGGAAACTTTGGAGGACCTCCAAAGCGAACATCGCACAAGGGGTTTGTGATAAATCCTCCACCACAGAGTATTTCTAGGCGGCCCTTGCGTTTGGGTTATGAGAATATTTTTTAAAAGCACCTTTGGGAATGCGTGTCATTGTTCTCCCAACATCTTCTCAATCTGTAGAGGAAGAGATGGGAGGTCAGCTTCTTTACCCTTCTCAGAAGTTCTTGGTTTACTATAGTCGTGCACTCTAGTCGATATAAAAGTGTCACCCTTAACCATATACACATTCGTGGATGCGGGGTTGTTCGGAGGCGGACAAGGTTCCTGGCTGCCCCCTTCGGTGCTTGCACAGGATTGTGTTATATTTTTCCCATGTTGAAATGGATTAGTCAACACAGCCTACTGTTGCTACATCACAAACTTTTGGGCCTCTGCAAGCCGAGGACACAGATGGGTCAGGTGGTCTTCCACGCACAAGTTGCATGGATACCTCACCTTCCATTTCTCAGTGTTGTCCCCACCAGCATTATCGGTAGGTTTTTTATCCCCCTTACCCTTCTTTCATTGTTTTTTCTTCCCTTCAGGCTGTTGGGTGGCCTTTGGGTTAGTCGATTGCATTGTGTGTACCTCCGACGTTTTGGTAGGGGGAGCAGCCAAAGCAGTAGTTTGGTTGGACGCTATGTGTTGTATAGATAATTGTTGCAACTACTTCGTCAATTGTGCAGCGGGATTTATGTGTGCTAAACCAACAATACCATCGGCATGTGGTCCAGCTCTCTGTCTAGTTTTATCCAGTATTGAGTATGGTGCATCTGGCAAGATGTTGTATAATAAACCAGACTGAGAATATATGAGCTCAAATTGTTGAGCTCTCATGATGGCGTCTTCTTCAGAGAATACACCCAACGTTGTGACGTCTTTGGATAACTGCTAGACCAAAGACTTAAGGAACCACTCAAGCAGGAATGTTGGTGGGACTGACACCTTGATTAAACTCTTCCTGCGTCTCCATTCTCAGATGTGATCAGAGATATGGTCCGTTGTTGTCTATTCGAAATTGGCCAACAGCTCTGTGAAAGTGTCGTATCTCACAGGTAACTGAAAATGGTTGAGAAAATCCATTGACAGCTCACCGAAGGAAGAGTATCTTGAGAAATCGAGCTCATTGTACCATTTTGTGGCACTCCCAATGAGAGTACGTTGAAACAATCACAACTGTACGGAGTCATCTGTCAATGAGTTAGATGAGCACCAAAGATGGAAGGTAGTCACATGATCGTCTGGATCTTCGTTAGGCTTGGCTTCAAACTTTGGAATGTCTGAAGGCAACTTCGTCGGCATAGGAGGCCAACACAGATCATGACAAATGGGGTCATTCAACAACCTTTTCAAATATAGCAAGTGCAAAGTCACCAGGAAAGGTAGTTTGGGTTGTTGGTGATAACCTGAGAAAAAGGGGCCTAGAGTTTGACTGGCACCAGGTTGCCAGGAAAAGTTCGGCTGCTGGCCTGGATTTTGGTAGAAACCATGGCCCTAGACATCGTATGGATTTTGCATATGTGGAGACATCATCAGACGATTTCCCAAATAGGACATAGATGGTTGGGCATGCATTATATTTGAAGGACTCTGGGAAGGATTGCCCCATGGTGGTCCCGTGGGGATGGGCATAGTAGTTTTTCCGAGGTTCCATTGATTATGGAAAGAATTACCCTAGATTGGCATTCTAGACGAGAGAATGGATCCTTGCCCTGAATTCCAAGGTCCTGTTGCAGAAGAAGTTCCTAGGTTTGCCCCCTGTACAGGAATAGTACCCTGCATAGGAGTAGATTGCCCAAAACTGGGATTGCCCCCAGTCAGGAAAGCAGTGGATGAGAAGGCGTGGTTGCCAAACATTCCAGCCAAAGAAAATGGTGTTGAACCTACCGACATGTTATGCGAAGGTGGTTCTTGACTCCCCGCTCCAAATAAACTATGGTATATAGGTTGCCCGTTGGACTGCTGATGCGAGACACCGAGTGAAGGGGATGAAGGAGGGATATGACCTCCTCTGTAAGGGAAATCATTAAAAGGAAATCATTAAAAGGAGCAGGAGTGTCGCCTATGTCACATTGCAGATGAGCACTAGAGCTCCCTGCCCCCAGACCTAAAGTCTGTAAAGTGGAGTAGGAAAGTACAGGACTTGTACCCGAACTAGGCATCCTGTATGAGAATGGAGGGTCTGTCACACTAGGTGTGAAAGGGGTTGTGGTCGCCGCCAAATATGGGATCAGACCACTATGTGATGTAGAAGCGGTCGAGACCATGGTGGCTCAAACCGATGACGGTGGGTTAGGAGGGGAAAACTCTTCTGTGGTGACAATCGTAGTGGGAATGGAAGAATTTTCAGAGGGAGTAACAACATTTAATTCCATTGTTGTGTGCAACACTGTCTGGCGCTCGTAAAATTGGATTGGTACGATGAAAGGTGCCAAGAAATCAGTGGTTGGGGTTTCAACCAAGCTACGAGCATGTGCTTCAAGGTCCAAAACGGTCAATTCCTCTGGTTGTTGGTCGGGCACAATTGCTTGTAACCCGGTCGCTTCAAAAGACCCTTGTTGGTCTAGCTTTCGCCTCAATGGTGGCGGGGGTGGCTCCAGTGTAACCGACGGTAGGCCAAGAAGCCTTCGTGACCGGCGAAGCTCGTGATCCTCCACTATGTGAGAAGATCAAAGACACTCTAAGGTAGTCTAAATGCTCAAAAGTAACACACACTAAAAAAGTCCCTAGATGATAAGACAGGCAAACACTAAACTAATTGGAAGAACAATTACAACAACCAACACTAGAGCAACTTACCGGTGCAAGTGCAACTCGAACACAGAAGCACCCTCCGGGTATACTCTACAAAGTGTGGCCTGATGTCTATCCTAGGTACCACGGTATACCCTCGCAGTCACCTATGTATGTCTCTAAAAAATATAGGCAACTAGGTTTCCAACGCATGAACAGTCACCAGGCGGGTACAGTCGAAAGTTAGGTAGACCACAATGAGCAGGGTATTGAGCCCGAAACCTGTCAAGGGTATCAAAATAAAGTGGTCTGGAAGAAAACTGAGGACCTCGAACAGATTCGAGACCCACGAAGACCCGTGGAAAATGCAATCAACGGAATCCCAAAACAATCCCTCTATATGTGTTCTCCACTACGATTGGTCCAGCTTTGGAGGGGTTATCTCCGCTACCTTTCCACATGTGACCTCGTGTTTGTCCCCTATGTTAAATGGGGGTCTTGGATAACTTTCACGACACTGGACTTAGACACTCCCTAACTCAAACTCCAATGTTTGATTTTAAATGGCCTTGAAGAGTTTCCTCTCCAACCTAATCCAAGGCCCTAATCCTGAACTAGTTGGTGAACCCTACAAACATAAAAGTCTAGTAGATTTTAAATTTAGTGTTAATCTTATGGATTTGTCTTATGTCAAGGGGTATGAAAGTGAAACTGATGATGTGTAATAGACGAAAGCAAAATATGAATAAAAAAGTTGGAAACAAAACTTTTACTTAATGCAAAATTTCAACAACTTTTCAAAATAAATATTTTTAATTTTCTAAGATTTTGGACATCAAACTCCAAAGAAATTTCACTTGACTACAAGCTACTTATGATCTAAGTAAACTGCAAAAACTTATGAAATAAATGACTTTTCCCTGGCTAATAATGCAAAAACACACTCTTCAACCAAACAAGAAAATGAAAAGAGATTTTTTTATTTATTTAAATACTTGATAAAGCAAAAAAGGAAAAATACCAACAAGAAAAAACCAAGAAAACAATTCTGGCCTAATCGCAAATCACAAAGAATCAGGTCAAAAATCACACCCTAGCAATTTTTTTTTTAAATGACTTCTTATACTTGTCTAAAAACCCTAAAAAATTCTTTTTATGACAACTTTTAAATGAGAAAATGCAAGCTAAGGGTAAGATTAATCCTAAGCTATTGACTGCTAAGATAGAGATTCAAACACCTGAGAGGAACAATTCTTATCAAGGGAAAGGATGACTGCCTTACCCTCAACAAAAAGTATCATGTACAAGCACGCAACTGTTAATCTAACAGCAAGCGTGCGAACACACGGTGTATAGAGACAGAGGGTGTGTACACGCGGGCTGACCTTGTATAGGCCGCGTGTATATCTAAACTCTGAGAAAAAATGAAAACAGACAACCCAAAACCAGGAAGAGACCACTGATATTGATAACCAGGATCCCTTGAAGGCTTGGACACTCTTTTTAACAGAAAAAAAAAATAATGTAAGGAAAAATGATAAAGAAAAAACAATATGAGATAGGACTGCAAACAACCAAGACTCAGACAAAATTCCAGAAAACCCCTGAGAATGTTTGATTCTGACAAGGAAGAGGATGGTTGCCTCGAAAATTCTCTAGACTCTACATGCTACTGCTACTTCCTCAGCTAGCGTTCGCACGTGGGCTGTAAGAGAGTAGCGAATGGGTACACACTTGCAGACCTTATGCATACTGTGTGTACCTCTGTGGGTCCCGCTAAACA
Source organism: Picea engelmannii (assembly GCA_009831015.1). Taxonomy (NCBI): domain Eukaryota; kingdom Viridiplantae; phylum Streptophyta; class Pinopsida; order Pinales; family Pinaceae; genus Picea; species Picea engelmannii. The sequence goes on from ML820356.1 coordinate 55,582, forward strand.
CAGTCAAGCAAATCAGAGAAAGTTGGTATGGAAAACTAGACTCTTTACTAGCTCAGACCTTATAGAAACTAAAAAAAAAAACCAACAAGAAAAACGAGTCTTTTTCTAAAAACTACCCAAAAACACATAAAATTCCTAAGAACCCTAGAGATCTTCCCCAGTATGGTCGCCAATTCTGTTGTGAGGGAAATCTCCTTATAGACTAGCAAATAGGGTTAGACTTTGCATGCAGATATGACCTATAGAAAATCTACTTTCTACCTTCGTCCCCAGACTTAAATCCCATTTCTTTTTAGTAAATGCATGGCTAGATCAACCTACCTCATTCCAGGCGTTCGATGTCGATCTCTTGTCACACTTGATTACTTGTTAGCGGTTCTCCTTTCCAATACTAACCTGCATACAAGACAAGGAACAACTACACATGCATACTACCTATAGAATAATGGGTGAGAAACTCAAACATGTACTTAGCAAATTATGAATAACTCATGAATTGGGATGGGAAAAGCACTTTCTTTGTTACTTTGAATGAGTCAACTTACAAAATTTGAGACCGGCCACCACTCCGCGAACCTGATCCTGGGCTCCTCTTTGACTGTCCTCCAACTGCTTTGCTTTGTATCTCCTTTGGCACAAGGAAGGATAAAGGGTTGGGACAATGGGAATACGCAAATGGGCAGAGTTTCTTTGCTATATTTTTCCTCTTCCAAATGGGACCCCTACCCCTTCTTTTATAGGCTATAAGGAGCTAGGTATTTGGATGAACCCTCGGCCATGCATGGCCGGGAGTTTCAGTTAACTCACCCATAGATTTTGTGTTCTGTCAAAAATTTTCCTTTTTTCATGCTTTTGTCGGTCCACGCGAGCTGTTTTGGGTCAAACAGTGTGTACACACGTGCAGTAATGGAGTAGGGTGTGTGGGCCTTTATAAAAAAGGTTTTTTAAAGAGTTGTTCAGCAGTGCTTTGGCAAAGAAGGGATATGAGATGGTCTGATGCCAGGTAAGCATGTGTGGTGCAATTTAGGGTTATAACAGGAGGACCCAGTCAATAGCACATGTCTAAGTGAATGTGACAAAACAACATATCATCAAATCCACAACATCTCATAATCATAATCAAAATGACCAGTAGTATAATAACCTAGATCACTTGCACGCAAGTGTCCTCACAGAATAAGTTCACTCAGTGCACGCAAGAGCGAGATGTTACATACACCCCCTCTTGTTTTAAACTTCGTCCCAAAGTTTCACAGTATATAAGTGTCTAAATGAAGTGTATCACAGCTTCATAAGTCTATTGATCAAACAAAAATGGAAACTGTTGATGCATATCATATGTGTCCTCCCAGGTCGCCGAGTGCAGACTATAGTTGTCCCATTGGACCTTGACCTGATCTATTGTTAGACGTCGTAGTTGTCGAAATGCGATGGTCCAGGATGTGGATTGGCTCCACCTTGAGTGCACCCTCGTCAGATACCTGCAAGGAACTCATGTCAATAACATGTGTAGGATCACTAATATAATGTCTCAAAACAGATACATGAAAAACATCGTGCATACGCCTCAAAGAATCAGGCAAGGCTATTCGATAGGCCACGAGCCCCTTCTTTTCCACAATATCGAAAGGTCCCATGAACCTAGGAGATATTTTAGCACTCTTTCCAAACTTGATCGAACTCTTATGTGGTTTCACCCGCAAGAAGACTTAATCGCCAACTTCATAACAATGATCAACGCGATGTGCATCAACATAACTCTTCTATCGAACTTGCGCTTCCTTGATCCTTTGTCTTATTGTTTGCATTTAATCTTCTATTTCTTGGATCGCTTCCGGTCCCACCAGTACCCTATCCTCAAGTCGATCCCAGCTCAAAGGTGTCTGACACAGTTTCCCGTAAAGAAACTCGAACGGTGCCATATTAATGGTGCTTTGATAACTGTTGTTATATGTGAATTATACTAGTGGCAATAATTCCTCTCAACGGTTATGTTGGCCCATCATGTACATACGCAACATATCCTCCAAGATTTGGTTTGTTCGTTCGATCTGTCTGTCTGTCTCCAGGTGATATGCGGTACTAAAGTTAAGTTGGGTTCCCAAGGCCTCTTGGAAACTAGTCCAAAATCGTCTAATAAACATCGATCCTCGATCGGATATAATCCTCTTGGGCACGACATGCAACCTCACAATCTTTCTGATGAAAACTCTATCTATGTCAAGTGCCTGATACATCGTACGCACAAGAATAAAATGAGCACTCTTCGTCAGATTGTCGACTACCAAAAAAATCGAGTTGTGTCTCCTTGTCGTCAGTGCAATCCAACAATGAAATCCATCGAAATGACCTCCCATTTTGATTCAAGAATAGCATGTGGCTGTAGTAATCCTACTGGATTTCTATGTTCAGCCTTCACCTTCTGACATTCTAGACATCTTTCCATGTAGTTGACTATGTCTTCCTTCATTCCTTTCCATAAGAATAAGGGTTTAAGGTCTGCCCTCATCTTCGTGACTCCAGTATGACCCATGTACACTTCTCTGTGATCCTCATTTAGGATCAAACTCCTCAACTTGTCGTTGGGCACTTAAATTCGACTTTTAAATCTCATAAATCCATCATTGTCCATAGTAAATCCTTCAAATTTCCATACCATCATTGTGGTTTGTCCGATAAAATCCTTCACCTCTTTGTACCAGTCATCGTCATGATGTAAAGTTAGAATCTTTTCATGTAGATTCGTCTGAAGAGGAATCACCAAAAATATGTGTGGTCTACAACTCAATGCATCCGCCACTCTGTTCATTGTTCCCTTTATGTAAGTAATCTCAAAATCATACTCGCTAAGCAATTCCAATCAACATCGTTGACACGTGTTCAAGTCTCTTTGTGTAAATATGTGTTGTAGTCCACAGTGGTCCATTTTTAGTTCGAATTTTCACCCAATCAAGTAATGTCTCCAAACTCTCAAGGAAGAAACAATGGCTAACAACTCCAAATTTTTCATCGCATAGTTCTCCTCATGCCTTCTCAACTTTCTCAAGATGTAAGCGATCATTCAATCATCTTGCATCAAGACTCTGCCTAAGCCTTCTTTGGATGTGTCAGTGCATACCAAGAAGTTTGTGTCCATGTCAGGAACCTTTAGTATCGGTGCTACTGTCAACACCTCCCTGAGCCTCCGAAATGCTTCCGTGCATTTCTCGGTCCAAACAAACTTCTTGTTCTTCGTCTGTAATTCCGTAATCATATTTGCTATATTTGAAAAACCCTTGATGAATCATCGATAGTATCCTGCTAAACCCATGAAGCTACGCACTTCAGGGACATTCGTCGGTGTAGGCCATTCCATAATAGCCTCAACCTTTGTTGGATCCACGGCGATACCTTCACCGAAGATGACATGCCCTAAGTAGTGAATCTTCGATTGATAAAACAATCATTTAGACAATTTCCCATACAATTTGTTCTCTTGTAGACATTGTAGTACCAAGCACAAGTGCTCATCATTCTCCTCCAACATCCGAGAGTAAATCAAAATATCGCCAATGAATACTTGGATGAACTTGTCCAAGTATTCGCAAAACACCCCATTCATCAAACTCATAAATAGCCCAGGGGCGTTTTTCCGTCCAAAAAGTAAAAGAGTAAACTCATAATGTCCAAACCTTGTCTTAAAGGCGGTCTTAGGGACATCGTCCTCCTTGATCCGTAACTAGTGACACCCTGATCTCAAGTCGATCTTTGAAAAAATTGTTGTGCCTTTCATCTGATCGAACAGATAATTAATCCTTGGAAATGGGTATTGATTCTTGATTGTTGCCTTGTTCAATTGATGGTAGTCAATGCAGAGTCTCCATGACCCATCCTTATTTCGTATGAAAATAAAAGGCGCACCCCACAATGACACACTGGGACGTATAATTCCTAGGTCCAACAACTCCTTCAATTGCATTTTCAACTCCTGTAACTCTAGGGTCGACATCCGATAAGGCATTCTTGCTATTGGTTCAGTCCTCGGTTTTAGGTCTATGGTAAATTCCAACTCCCTCTCCAACAGCATCCCAGGTAACTTCTCAGGGAAGACGTCCGCAAACTCTCTCATCATCGAAAGGTGTTCTATACCTTCTTCTACTCCCTTCTTGTTTAACACAAGTATCACATAAATATTACATCCATTGTACATGTTCTTTCATAGCTACAAGGAAGAGATGAACCTCAAGGAGACTCCATGGTTCCAACATACAATCACGTGTCTCTTTCCCTCATCATCGACCAAGATCAAATGTTTCATCTTACAGTTGAGTATCGCCTCATGCGATTCCAACCAGTCCATACCGATCACGACGTCATAAGATCCTAAGATCGTGATGTAGAGGTTGGCCCTAGTGAAAAACTCTCCCAGGTTAAGGCTATAGCCTGTAACCTTCCCACCAACCTTTTGTTTGGCTCCAGAAGCCATTTCTACAAAGATAAACTCCTCTTGTTTGACTGCCTTTACCTTAATTCTCTTTAGCACTGACCCAGAAATGAAACTCTTTGTAGCAGCTGGATCTATCAAAATACTAAGGGTCTGGTCAGTGACGGTACCTGACGTCTCGAACACAGTTGACTAGTTCTCTCCCTGGCAGTTATTCACCGTTGCATGAATCTGATGGGCCTTGCCCAAATCTCCCATGGTAGTGGGTTCGACTGATCCAAATGCTCTAGTCATCTCCACTGGGTAGTCACCCTGGTAATGTGGTTCCCCACATGTCCAACACCTTTTCTTCGGTCCAGTACTCCTGGTACCTGAAGTAGAAGCTGACATCCAACCAGCCTGGAACCTTGGTCTATTCTGTTGAACAAGACTAAACTGTTGTTGTTGTGGTCAATGTTGTTGATGTTGGTGTTGTGGTCCTTGGTAAGGAGTCTGCTACTGAGGCGATGGTCTTCGAGGTGTAGTGAAATTGGATCCTCTCTGGAAGCCACGATATCCTGGTGAGTGTCTAGCTGGTGTCTAACGCTATTGTGCACCAGATGACACCTGCCATGTTGGTCTCACTGGAGTCCTACGCTGAACCACGTTGATAAGATCCTCCTCTTCTATGAGGGCCTTCTGGATGACATCATGTAAGGTTTGAGGCATCAAAAACCTAACCTTTGCATGAAGGCTGACATTAAGGCCAAACACAAATTGTTTTACCTTAAGTTTCTCGACATTCAGGTGCAAAGCATACCGAAGAAGTTCCATAAAATGGGCCTCCTACTCGACCACCGTACGATCACCCTGTCACAAGGCATTGAACTTGTTGATCTGACTCTCAATGAATTCCTCTAATAGATACCTCTCTCAAAACCGTTCCTCGAACAATTCCCATGACACGTCTTTGACGACCATGTTCAATTGTGGCAGGAGCATCTTCCACCATAGAAGAGTTCTCCCCTTCAGTTGAAAGACCGCTATGAAGACCTTCATGTTGGAGGTATAGTCGTGAAGTGCAAAGCACATCGCCATATCCTCCAACCATGCCTTGGCGGCTGCATCATCCAGGGCACCAAATAACTCGAGAAATTTGACCTTCTCAAGTTCGCAGTGAATGCTACCAGTACCAACCGAAGCACACAGTGGACCCTCAAGGGGTGTTGGCACCTTGGCCTCATCTCTATCAAAACGGTTGATCAATGCCTCAGACATCCGCTGAAAATACCTCATCATCCCAACCACATCACCCATAGCTATCTGTTCCTGCCCAACAACTTGTTCGTCTCCCTGGGGGTTAGACCCCTCGGGCATGGATGCTACTAGAGGCAACACGCATCCTCCCCTAGTACCCCGTCGTTTTCCTCCGCGACGTCCTCTAACCATGATTACCTACACGAATACAAATTAGTTTAATTAGCAACATTACAATCAAATATCAAATCAACAAAATATGTAGTGATCCCAAGTCATGTCTCGAACTGGCTCTGATACCATAGGTGACAACATCGTCGTGACGACTACAAGCGACTCAACGCAAAAGATTTTTTTTTTTTTTAAGAAAGAAGGCAGCAACGACAACAGTTAAGAAACACAACTTGAAGATGAACACAACACACAAATATCAGACAAAAAACAACAATGACTCAACATACTAGCACATTATGCAACTGGACAAAACATGCGATAATCAATAGACAGATAAAAATGACTACCCGCCTGACACAAGCAAGACAATGCCTACAAGATAAAGGACAACATCAAAAAACTTGACATAATGGCTTCGACAAATAGTAACTAGAAACCTCTACGGCATGCAAAACCAAATGCATTAAGGCATTACAAAACCAAGTACCATCAACAATTACAATGAACAATACGCCCACATCGGAAGCACAAGACTTCGGCCAAGTTATCATTTGCATCTATCCGTCAGGGTGCGCAACGATCCCCTCATCCGGAATAATGTCATCACAAGGTGATAGGCATGACAGTAACCATGGTGCAACATAACATATATATACCTTTAACCCAAGCTAAATCCCTCGCGCTGGAAAACCGAATTATCTATCAATAAATACCCGAAGACTATACCCAAGCACCCAATCAACAATTCGACAAGACGCAAGGTGACATCACTCAAATTAAAATGTGCAACTAACCGAAGGATTTCTTGTTTCCTACAAGGTAAACATGTGTGATGTAACAACTATGACCAACCCCCCTTTACAATTCAACTTAAGGCCCAAGGCGCACAGTAACTAATTGATTGTTAAACTATTAATCATTTTAGCTAAAAAAATTATTAAACCCTCAACCATTAATCTTGCGCAAGCTATTGAATGATTTCGCCAAAAAAACATATACAATTATCTGTTAATCATTATGTCTAAGTGTGAAGGAGTGAACTATTATCATTTCATTTAATACAGTAATATATTACTCAAGCATTTAAGTCATTAATCTATTACCATCACAGCATTTAATCTATTGTGGCAGAATTTAAAAAGATTGATATGTAGGACGGATAAATGAACAATTGCTAAAAAAAAGCAATCAATCTGTTGTTTGCATAGGTCACAAGTTATATATATATATAACCATTGACATATAAAAACCATTAATTTAACTATAGTAAGGATCGTGACCATCATTGAAACCATATCCTTCAAATTGAGATCACTATTTAACAATGATTCACTGTCTAACAATATTATCTAACAAATATACTATCTAACCAAATGCTATCTAATAATAAAGTCGTTGCCTAACAATGGCATGGTTGTCCCACAATAGTTAGTTGTCTAATAAATAGTATCACTATCTATTAAATATTCGCCTGGGGTCTATTAAATAGTATCATAGTCTATAGATGTCTATGCCAATAGTATCACTGTCTACAACCGTTGTCATACAAATTATATACAAGATCGTTGTCATATAATATATATATAATTGTTGTCAAATAAATACAAGATCGTTGTCAACAATCGCTCATATAATATATATAAAATTGTTGTCAAATAAATACAAGATCGTTGTCAACAATAAATATTATTGTATCCATTGAAAGTCATTGTCTAAAAACTGGGGGAATGGTTGTGTAATATGCCCAAAAAAACGTGGTGTGAATGTCGAGTAAGATGGAAATAAAAATGTGGGTTGAATGTTGTTTAATATGCCAAGAAAATCGTGTGTGAATGTTGTGTAACATGCCCAGTATTTCGTGGTGTTAATGTTGTTTAATAAGCAAGGAAAATTGTGTGTGAATGTTGTGTAACATGCCCAGTAATTCGTGGTGTTAATGTTGTTTAATAAGACAGGAAAATCATGTGTGAATGTTGTGTAACATGCCCAATAATTTGTGGTGTTAATGTTGTTTAATAAGCTAGCAAAATCATGTGTGAATGTTGTGTAACATGCCCAGTAATTTGTGGTGTTAATGTTGTTTAATAAGCTAGGAAAATCGTGTGTGAATGTTGTGTAACATGCCTAGTAATTCACGGTGTTAATGATGTTTAATATGCCAGGAAAAGCGTGGGTGAATGTTGTGTGATAAGTCAAGAAAAACGAGTTTTTGGGAAAACGATTATGGGTAAAAACGATTTATTCAGAGATTAATCATTCAACATTAATCTCAGTCGAACGTAGATATGCTCATTCAACCGCAGAGATTTTACCAATAAAAAAAAGCAGAGATTTACCATTCCAGAAAATGCTGGGATTTATCAATAAAAAACACAGAGGTTTACCATTTGAAACGTTGGGATCTATCAATCAATGTAGAGGTAAAATTATGGGAAGGACGCAGGGATTATGCATAAAAGAGAAACGTGGAGATCAAAGTTTAATCATAAGAGAAAAACACAGAGATAAGTAAGGGATAGATAGTTGGGCGAAAATTTATCCTTCACTTATTATCCATGCACATGAAAGCAGGGCATTTAAATCTCAGTCTTAAACACCGGAGTGAAGATAGTCGATTAGGCTCCTGGCCGGCTGCTCAAGCATAGACTAATAACTTAAGGATAAGGGACAAAAGATAAAAGCACAATTTTTCTTCGTATTAAATCAATAAAAACAAACACAGAGAATTCATTGCAATTAGAGTTTTGGTTCGCCATGGGAAATCAATTCAAAAATACAGCAAGCATAAGGCTGGGATAACTTTAATTTCTCTAGTCATAAAACGTTAGTCTCATCAAGACAAATTGTTGAAGGATAAAAATGAAATCTTTGGATAGTGTTACGTTGATTAAACATAAAATTAAACACATTAGAAGTACATTACTGAAGGTGCATGAACAATATTTAAACTACCACTCAATACAATATACACAATCATACTATATCCAAATGTGAAATCTTTGAAGTTGTTGTCCCACGCGTGCTCTGTCCAGCTCCCGCTTACCCATCGATGTGACCTCACCGGTACCTCCTAGCCAACACTAGGGGTACTTGTGTTCCCCCTTAGCCCCCTTAGCCGCAAAGGGGCCACACATACAATACCAGAGAATGCTAGCACCCACCTCGCCTTGCAAGGTCGAGCTACCACTCGTTACCTGAGTTGGGTATCCCAACTCCCACAAGAGAAAGTTCAGTCGAGATAAAATTTCAGCAACATAACATTATGCAAAAAGATGAGATCCATACTCCTCCTCTGCCATCCTTTTTATAGATTTTTAAGTAATTAGTTTCCCAAAATTCTCATTAGACTCTTTTTTCATTAATTATTTTCAAAAACTTCCCCCATACACATGTCGCTCAATCCCCTAGTTGCATGAGAAAATCAATTTTAATAATTAATTAAATACTCCTATCCCACACCCACCAAGAGAATTCCTAAAAACGCTCCTTGGTGTCCCAATATTCCCTTACAATTATTAAATGACTTATGCCTTACTTAATTCCTAGTTGAGTTCATAAATAGAAAGTTCCAAAGGCTAGATTCCTTACTAAGTTAGACATTCATCTTTTTCTTTAAGTTTCCCCCTTTTTAAGTTTCACTTTTTCTTTAAGTTTCCTTTTCTTTTAAGTTTCCCCTTTTTATAACTAAGTTCAGAATTAGTAGTTTAGATAAACAACCATTTACTCTTTTTATGAATTTAATCGTCCATTATAATTTTTTTTTCTTTAATAATTGAAGTTTGATTTCTCGTATTAGTTATAGAAGAACCTTTAGTGAACTGAAATTTTATAAAAAGAATCTTAGTGACTTAAAATTTTATTAAAGAACCTTAGTGAATTAGAATTTTATACAAAGAACCTAAGTGAATTAAAATTTTATAAAAAGAACCTTAGGGAATTAAAATTTCCACTGTAATCCGGTTATATGTCTAATTAGTGGTTTTTTTTTTCGTTCTAAGGTTCTACTAGGACCTAGGTTTTTAACTCACTAGGCTTGGCGACAGTTCTTAATGGAAAATTTAATCATTAAACTTTACTTATCACATCATTCATTTTAAGGCTGACTAGGTTTATTCACTTACCAGTTAAAATCGCGATGTGCCCTTCAGGACGCACTACGTGCTCCAAGGGTGTCACTCACCTCTTTCATTTTTCCTTGCGCGACGTGCCCTTCAAGATGCACTATGTACTCCAAGGGTGACACTCACCTCTTGACTGAATTTGGTAGACGTCAAACCCCTGGAGTCAATAATCCACCAGGTGATCTTGTGGGAGAGTAAGGGAATCTAAGGAATAAGGCCCCTGCCTTATTGTGCACCCCTTAGAATCATCGTGAGCAATTGTCACAGTCTTCCCTCACAAAATCATGGGTCTTCTTGAACTAGGTAATTGTTAACCTACAGTTCGAGCCACGAAGGGAGTGCTAGTAGGTTGTTTCCACACCTCACCCTCAAAGTCTCTGGTGTTCATGTGTGACCCCTCTACTCCAAATGTGAGTCTGGTCGGCAAGCTATCGTCGTCCTGCATCCATCAATGAATCATGTCAACAATAATAATCAATCATCATAACATCTAATCATATGTACATATGTCACATCAACAACATTAAAACCCCAACAGTCCACTCCCTCACTTGATCCGAAGTCCAAGGGATTTCATCAATGCCTCTGCATCCTTAATGTCCAAAGTCCACTCAGGAGGACCCAGTCAATAGCACATGTCTAAGTGAATATGACAAAATAACATATCATCAAATCCAGAATATCTCATAATCATAATCAAAACGACCAGTAGTATAATAACCTAAATCACTTGCACGCAAGTGTCCTCAAAGAATAAGTTCGCTCATCAATCATCAAAGAATAATAATCAATCATCATAACATCTAATCATATGTACATATGTCACATCAAAAACATTAAAACCCCAACAGTCCACTCCCTCACTCGATCCGAAGTCCAAGGGGTTTCATCAATGCCTCTGCATCCTCAATGTCCAAAGTCCACTCAGGAGAACCCAGTCAATAGCACATGTCTAAGTGAATACGACAAAATAACATATCATCAAATCCAGAATATCTCATAATCATAATCAAAACAACCAGTAGTATAATAACCCGGATCACCTGCATGCAAGTGTCCTCAAAGAATAAGTTCACTCAGTGCGCGCAAGAGTGGGATGTTACAAGGTGGAAAACAAGTCAAAACCTATGGTTTATTTTCTGGTGCTTCAAAGGATAACCTAAGTAGGAGTGGGGCATGGGAAGTTTTATACATTTTTATAACATAATGGATTCACTTTAAATGTATCTTAGTGTGCATGGAAAATAATGCAGTGGATGTACAAGCAGCCTCCATTTTGAATAGCTTAACATTAAAGAGATTGGGATTAGGGATATACAAATTTGTGGAGATTCAGAGATTGTTATTTCTTCATTTAATGAAACTATGGATATTAGAAACCAACTCTTATTTGAAACTATAACGGGGAATACGTAACTTAAATGACACTTCAGTTGGTTCTCATGTAAACATTTGACGATGAAGTACAAATAACTAGCATATAGACTTTCCAAATATATCTTTGTGGTCATTCGATATACCCTGATGATGTGTATATTTTTATAAATATTCTATGCTTAGAGGTATGGATAGACAATCCTTTGTTGTTCTATGATTGTAATTTCATAATTTGTGCACGAGCTAGTCTTTTTTGATGTTTTTTGACCTCATTAGGATTGACATTGTTATTCCCAACTCCTAGGGATAACTAAGGAGATCATGTCTCGAGGCCCTTAGTTTAGTGGCATGGAGTACCGAGAGACATATTGACAATGTTGGGCATATTTTCATTGATGTATTGACATTGATGTCAACAACCGATGTCTTTACATTATAATGATGAGTTGGTATGAACAAAGAGATGAAAATCCATGTACAAAAGGACTAACAAATTAAGAGCTCAAGAGGGTTAGCGACTCAAGATCAAAATATCAAAAGAGATGATGAATATGAAGCTCAAAAGACAAAGAACAGTGTAGAAACATGATTGGGATCAAAATCCCCACAGGACAAACCAGGATCATTGGATATGCAAGCACCAGATCAAGGGCAAGGATTGATTGTGGAGCGCAAAGGGAGAATTAAAATATACGTTATTTCCAATCCCACAATTATTCTAGATTGTCAGATCTCATCGATTCAAATATCGATGACTATGGCTAACACTCCAACAATCGCACAACTTCAATTATGGAGTTTGGGTGACGAATTAAACCACATGCAAGTTATGGTTCCACGATCTACATCGATAGTTGGATCATGCTAAAGAAGGACCGTTAGATGAAGTCCAGTTACTCAAGTATTATTCTTTGGGGAATCTTACTCTAGGAGAATTGGGAAGTGGGAAAGTGAATAAACCCAAAGTCTCAAAGTCTTGAACTTCCGTCAGCCATTAGATTTAAAGAGCGCTTTGATATCAATGTTAACCGTCAGATCAGGGTTGCCTAGCAGCAGTCAACTTTGGCGCTGACCACTTCGGCGAAAAAGGGTTCATAACATATGAGTTCACCCGGAGGCCAGAGCTCCGAAGTCATGGAGTAAAACATGTGGTACACACGTTGAGAGCCCACGTCATCATAGTCCATGTTGGCAAGGACACATGGTGCAGTAAGATGGTGACAAGTGTCAAAGTCCAGTTTACATTTTAGACTACGTAAGTCACAAATTAGGGTGACACGTGGAAAACATAATTAGGTTCCACGTCATCTTGAGTGATGTCATTAAGACACATCACTCCGGGTTTACAGCCTATGGGGATGTTCATCTTCTCCTACTAGACAAATGCCCAAAGAATTGGAGTTTCGAAGTCATAAACTAACGTTGATCATAGATCTAAGAACCTCCAGGATGAATCATGACTGTTAGATCAAACGCAGTGGAAGGATAGTGTAAGGTGTACTAAACAACTGACAACAAGCAGTCACCACAGTGTAATGACTTATTCTTTAGGTAAACCTTTAGGGGGATTGAACTACTTCATAGTTCGAGTAGCCCGGAGTCCCGGAGAGCCGACGCTCCAAAGTATGATCTGACCATCCGTCGAGAAGGAAGATTCACGGTCGAGATCCTAAAAGGCACACAATGAGAAGGACATTAACTAAGCATCTTGTTGAGGTTGTTTTGACCCTCCACTCAACCACAAATTAATACAGAGCCATCTGATCTACGATCATATAGATAATACATACTTCGGTGAAATGTACTCCACAAGGTTGAAATATTGCAGAGGCTGGAAGTCCCAAAGGACGAATTTTCGAAATAATGATGGCCATCCATACAAACCTTTGATTAAGTCATAGCCATTGGATAAATCAGTGAAATTTTAGTGTATGGATTGAAGCTAGACCATTGATTTGGTTCCAAGACTCATGCTAATGATTGGATCCATTTGTGTGAGAGGTAACCACTTTGGAAAGTTCAGACTTCGGAAGATAGGATGATTCTAAGAGAGAAATCACCCAAAGACCGAAGTCAGGAGGACTAGTTTCTAGCCCTCGGTCACGGGTTACGAACATATAAGTTGTGAGGCGTTGAGAAAATTTCTTAAATGAATAAGCTTGTGGTTTTGCACATATGGTCATATGTAAATGGTTTGAAGGAAGCATCTATGCTCGATTTCTACAATATTTGTAGAAGCAGTGGATCGAGTTAAAATATGAAATTGATCCATATCTATGATCAATTTATGAAAATCCTTTACGGTAAGGTTTGAATAATAACATAGATTATGGTTATGTTAAATGAAGAGGTGCGATGGCCCAAACGAAAGGACACAATGCATTATAACTCACATCAGTTTGAAGATTATATAATCGAGAAAGAGTAGTGAGAAGAAAGTGTCTCTACAACCCGAGAGAAGAAAGTGTCTTTGAAACCTAAGAGAAGAAGATCAAAACGGAAGCAGAGTCCAAGAAGAAGGATTGTTGGTTCTAGGGCACCTGTTAATGTCTTATTGAAGATAAAGAACAGAAGGAGACAGAGCAACATTTATGCAATCCAGTGTGCATAGAAGACCTTTGTTGGACTGCAGAAGATACATTGAATATTAAATGACAAAATCCAAAGAGCAAGAGATGAAGTTTGACTACAGATAACCAGAAGACCATACAAGTATAGATTGCAGCAGACAAGTAGAAAGTGCAGTAGTTAATGATTCTAAGAATACTTGAAGAATTGATAGTATCTTTCTGTGTTTATGAACACCTTGAACATAGTACAGTAAGAGAGTTATAAGTGTTATAACCTGCATAAAGGGAGGAAGGGTGGAGCAAGGGAAAACAACTCAAAGTCAAAACGTCAAGTCTGATAGGACTTGTGTTAATGGTTGCATGAATCAAATTCAATATGAAGAGCAACATAGATTAAATTGCATTGTGAAATCAGTTGGATGTTATCAACAAATTCACATATCTACAATAAATTTAAACAAGGTGGTTGGGTGGTCCTAGGGCAGGCTACAATCCTGTAGGGCCTCCTTCCAGTTGCAGTTGGTAAATAGGGTGTTGAAGCATCCTTTCAGTGGTAGCTGAAAAACTAGGGGGTCGTAGCCTCCTTCCATGATCCAGATGGATATTGGTGTCCACCCACCTATTCCAACTGGCTCCTCATGTCCATTTTTGTTCAGCGCATCTTTCTCTATTGTTTTATAATTGTGAGTTGTACACTTCTGGGGCTGTCTGAAGCCTCACACATTCTCCAGGTGGATATGGGTGGCCTCTCACCTAATCCAACTGGCCTATTTTGTATGTTTTCATATCATCACATCTTGTTGTTCTTTTAGGGTTGTTTTGAGGCCCTAAACATTGTTTTTTTTTTTACTCGCCGCAGTCATATTGTAGACGAAGTCACAGTCTAATGGAAAAATGTGTATTTCTCAGAAAGACCTTTCCAACAGGCTATCACGTGCCTAAATGGAGGTCGTATGAAAAATCTATGACCCTAGGAAGATGAGGTACCAAATTACACCAACTTACCCATAGGGCCCACATGACTTTTGGTGTTTCACCTTCTAGGGTTAGGTTTTTGGATGTCTAGTGTTTTGGAATTCATGAGTAATATGAAAAGGGCCTATGGAGCCTCATTGTAATCCATTTTTCTTAGACGGATGTGCGTAGCAGCCACATCTCTTCTCAGAGATAGATATCACCATTCGAGCAAGTTTCAGTTCTGAAGTTTTACAGTTTCATCCTATTTCATTATTTAATAGAAGATATTGTTCACTGAATATTTGTGTTATTCTTCCTATATCTGTGTTTATGGTATTCAGTCTATAATCAGTTCGTTTCGCTTCTAAATCTAGATCAGTGGTATCAGAGCGGTCTGCTCTTCATTTATTTTTCTTCGTGCATGTCCCCGACAAGGTATGGGTACAAGAAGTTGGGAATCGAACCAATCGAGCCATTACCAGATACGTCGCACTGAACCCAACAACAACCCATGGGAGATGAAAATAAAGATGATGGAGTAGGAGATCCTATTAAAATGTTGCTCAAGGAAGCCCTCGCACTACAAAGGAACGAAATGATGGACAACTTCACGCAGATCATTCGACGGTTGCCCATGGGAGAAGCATCTTCGTCAGGCGGCCATGCAACCCCCTTCAAGGTACAGGTGAATTTTGATATTCGATTATTTAAAGTACTGATAATTGTGGTTGTTGTAGATAAATGGTTAAATCTGCTCGAAGGATATTTTTCGTTCCACAAATTTTTCGATCGGGAAAATATCACTTTTTCACTCCTCAAGGTTGTTCCCCATGTTAAAGACTGGTGGGATACCTACTCTAAGCAAAGGGCCATGGAGGAATCTACAATTTTTGTGGTGGCCCCTACATGGGATTCCTTTCAAGACGCCATTAAATAACAATACTATCATGTTGGAAGCTACGAGGACCAGTACACCAAATGGACCACCCTACATCAAGAAAGGGACCAGACAGTATCAAACTTCACCAATATTTTCCATACCCTCCACACCAAATTGGGTATCAAATATTTTGAGCGCCATTTGGTGTTCAAATACCGTGGCTATTTTCAGAGATGCATTCAAATAGAAATGGAGTTCCTAGACATTGCCTCATTGGGCACAACTTATAGATATGATGTCAAGATTGAGCAGAAATTTAAGCAAAAACGGTGAGAGTTTGGACCTGCAAACCCCTCACAGCCGAAGCAGGGCAAAGAAAACCCCAACCCACACAACAGGGGACAAAGTCACGATGGTCACCCTCAGGAAAATCTGTCCAAGCTCCAACACAAGAAGGGCAATGAGAATACAAAGAAGGACACGGGAAAATGGTGTGAGTACCATAAAATTCCTTAGCATAACATCGACGAATGTCACTCCAAGCAGTCCCTCATGGTCGAGCTGAAGGCTTTCGAGTCAAAGGTCAATTCTGATTCTAAGTCAAATCCTGAAGGAGGGAAGCATATTATCAATGTTGAACCCAGTTCCATGGTCGCTACCACCAAAGTCCGGCCAAGCGAACCAGAAGAATCAGAGGAATGGGAACACCTCTTTCACTCACAGATGTGGGTCAAGGGGGCTCTGATTCACTTCATTGTCGACAGCGGTAGTCATAAGAAATTGATTTTAGCAGAGGTCATCAAGTGGTTGAACCTGCCAACGACACCACACCTACAACCCTACACCATCAGCTGGCTTCATCAAGGAAGAGATCTTCGTGTCAGCCAACAATGTCATATGTCCTACGGCATCAAGCCTTTCAAAGATGAGGTACTATGTGATATTTCTCCCTTTGAAGTTTGTGATGTTCTTTTAGGACAACCATATTTTTGGAAGCATCATCTTGTGTATGATTCTAGACCCCACAGTGTTATTATTACTTTGGGTAGACAATTGTACAGGATTCTAAAGGTGGCACCACCTATTGTTATTTCTTTAATCTCTACTAAGCAATGCAGTAAGGTAATTTCATAGACCGAGAAGTTTGTCTTCTTTGTGATCTGTGCTCATAGTAAGGAGAAGGTTGGTGCCACATATGTGGCCTTTACACAACACCTCTCTTTGCAGCAGAAGCAAGTGGAAAGGATAGTGGAAGAATATAGAGACATCTTCGTCTCACCTACAAGGGTACCAACACACTGCCAAGTCAAGCATCCAATTGATCTGAACCCTGATGCACCTATACCTAATGGAAAAGTATATTGATGTTCACTGATGGAGAATGACGAAATCAGGTGTCAGATCCAAGAGCTTCTTCAAAAGGGGCACATCAGACCCAGCTCCTCCCCTTGCAGAAGCTCGATTGTATTGGTGCAGAAAAAGGACGAGACTTAGCGAATCTGCATTGATTATAGAGCCTTTAACAAAATCAGAGTCAGGAACCACTATCCCATTCCCAAGATTGATGACCTTCTTGACTAACTCAAGGGGGGGAATTTCTTCAAAAATATTGACCTGAAGTCTGGCTACCATCAGGTTCCCATCAAACCAACGGATGTCTAGAAAACAACCTTCAAGTCTAAGGAAGGTCTCTACGAATGACTAGTCATGCCCTTTGGCTTAACAAATGCACCAACCACTTTCATGAGGTTGATGGACGATGTATTGAGACCCTTCACCAACTCCTTTGTGGTAGTATATTTGGATGACATCTTCATCTTCAACAGAACATGGGAGGAGCACATGCGGCATATTCAACAGGTTTTGAGCACTCTATGGCAGCACAAGCTTTATGCCAACTTGGAAAAATGATCTTTTGGCATGAACATGGTCCAATACCTGGGCTAAATTGTTGATGATCATGGGGTACATGTTGATCTAGCTAATATCCAAGTCATCCATGACTGGCCATCCCTGACCACATTGACCGAGCTTCGAAGCTTCTTAGAACTTGCCAATTTTTACCGACAATTCATGTTGGGGTTCTCCCATATTTCTTGGGCCCTCTGCCAGGTGACCAAGGGTGGTGGTAGGGCCAAGTTCATGTGGGGGAAGGAGAATAAAGAGAATTTGAAGATATGAAACATCGTTTGTGCTCATCTCTCGTAATCTCCTTGCCCAATCTATAACAACCATTTGAGATTGAGACAAATGCATCTGACTATGTTGTGGGCGCAGTTCTCACTTAGCACGGGCATCTGGTGGCATACCATTATGAGACACTATCCGATGTTGTCTGTAAATACCCCACCTATGACAAGGAAATGTATTCCATTGTACAAGCATGTCGTCAATGGAAACATTACATTCTAGGGACATAGACGATCATACACACTGATCACAAACCTATGTAGTTCATACAGACACAGGGGAAATTGCAGAACGACCACCATCAGAAGTGGTCCACCTAATTGCAGCAGTTCCATATTAACATCAAGTATAAGACAATTATCTCCAATTGTGTCGCTAACTACCTCAGTCGGCCTCCTGTGGCTGCACTTACCACTGTGCTCTATTCCTATGGACATGAAACATCAGAGTGGCCCCAACTTTACCAGCAAGATCTGAAATTTGCCACCACATATCCTCTCTTGGGTACATGCACCACTGTCACTGATTTTCACGTTCAGGACGGACTCTTATGCCACTTGGTCCATCTCTGTGTTCCTACAAGTGAGCATGCGAAGTTGATTTGGGAAGCCCACTACAGTTGGGTGACAGGACATTTTGGGGTAAATAAAACTGTGGTCGTCCCTCAAAAACATTTTTATTGGCCAAAACTTCGACTAAATGTCCACAAGTATATCAGATCTTGCATTGCCTGCGCCATTTCCAAGCCGACCATCAAGAAACAAGGCTTATACACCCCTCTTCCTATTCCTGAGAAGTTGTGGGACTCCATCTCCATGGATTACATGTCTGGTTTTCCAACCACCAAGCACGAAAATGACTGTGTGTTTGTGGTCGTTGATCGGTTTTCAAAGATGGCCATCCTCACAGCCTGTAAGAAGACTGTCATAACGGTCGATACTGCCAAGATCTTCTTTGAATGAGTTTGGTTTCACTTTGGGATACCACAGACCATCATCTATGACTAATACAACAGGTTCCTCAGCACCTTTTGGTCGAGTCTCTGGTCTCTGCTGGACACCAAGCTCACAAAATCCACTTCTTTCCACCCCCAAACTGATGGCCAAACCAAGGTCATCAATCAGATGACTGTGCATATCCTGTGCAAGTACAACTCTAAGCATCCACGTACATGGGACGAGAGTCTCCCATATGTCCAACACAGTTACAATAGAGTTCTCCATAGTTCCACCGACCATAGCCCATTTCGGGTGGGTCTGGGATTCTAACCCTTGGGACCCATTAACATTGCACTTCCTCTTCCCACCACACAGATAGACTCTTCCCTTGATCAGTCTGCGGTCGACAAATCCATTAGATTCATTGAGTAGATTCAGCACATCCACCAACATGTCCAGGAGATTTTGCAGAAATTCAATGCTAAGTACAAGCAACGCCATGATAAACATAGGGTACCACACCAGTTTTAGGTTGGAAAAAAAGTCTGGTTACATTTGCAGAAAGAGATTCTCACCGAGCCCCATCGGAAGCTTCGGCCACTTCATTATGGGACTTACATTTTCACCAAGGTTGTGGGTAGCAATGCTTCTGAGCTCAACACTCCACCCTTCCTTGTCCTGCATCTAGTATTCAATCTGGACCTCCTTCAGTCATATTTCCCACCATTATTGGACACCTCTGAGATCATCAAACAACTGACACCAATAGAGCTCAACCCTGACTACATGGAACAAGCATCCACCGATCAGATAGTGGACACACAGGTCAAGGACACTCTCCAGTAGCAGATCTAGCTTTATCGGGTTGTCAAGTCAGGGCAACTCCTACACCAAGGCAAGTGGCTCACCCAGGGCCAAATTCAACAAAATTTTCCTCACCTGATGGGGGAACTCAACATAATGAATACCATTGCTTCCTAAGGGGGGAGGATTGATCCAGATGGATATTGGTGGCCACCCACCTATTCCAACTGGCTCCTCGTGTCCATTTTTGTTCAGCACATCTTTCTGTACTATTTTATAATTGTGAGTTCTACACTTTTGGGGTTGTCTGAAGCCTCACACATTCTCCAAGTGGATACAGGTGGCCGCTTTCCTAATCCAACTGGCCTATTTTGTATGTTTTCATATCGGCACATATTGTTGTACTTTCAGGGTTGTTTTGAGGCCCTAAACATTTTTTTTTTTTTACTCACCATAGTAAAACTATAGATAGGGTCACAATCTGACAGAAAAACACAGTCTGATGGAAAAATGTGTAGTTCTCTGAAAAACCTTTCCAATGGGCTATCACACGCCTAAAATGGAGGTCGTATGCAAAAGTTATGACCCTAGGAAGTTGAGGTACCAAATTACACCAACTTACCCATAGGGCCCACATGACTTTTGGCGTTTCACCTTCTAGGGTTAGGTTTTTGGATGTCTAGGGTTTTGGCCTATGGAGCCTCATTGTAATCCATTCTACTCATACATATGTGCGTAGCAGCCACATCTCTTCTCAGAGATAGCTACCACCATTCAAGCAAGTTTTAGTTCTACAGTTTTACAGTTTCAGCCTATATCATTATTTAATAGAAGATATTGTTCACTGAATATTTGTATTATTATTCCTATCTCTATGTTTATGGTATTCAATCTATAATTAGTTTGTTCCTCTCCTAAATCTGGATCATTCCAGTTGCAGCTGGTAAATAGGGTGTCGAAGCATCCTTTTAGTGGTAGCTGATAAACTAGGGGGTCGTAGCCTCCTTCCAGTTGTCGCTGATAAATGGGGTGTGGAAGCATCCTTTCATTCATCGCTGAAGAAACTCGGGGACAATCTCTCCATCAAGTTGTAGCTTGAATTTGTTTTTGTAAAAGAACAATTTATTAATGAGAAAAGAGTTGGTGGTTTTCCCTGTTGGGTTCCACGATAAAATCTTGTGTTCATAAGGGTTTGTTGTTCATCATATATTTCTTAATTGAATATTTAATGTGTGTGCTTAATATTGATGGAATTAATAAGCAAAAAGTAGGTAATATTGATTCACCCCCCCCCCCCC
>ML820356.1:76622-87774 GCA_009831015.1 Picea engelmannii
TCAGTATTGTTGGATATTCCATCAATTGGTATCAGAGCGAGGTTCCTTTAAGAAGATTCTAACAAACTGAAAGGAATATCAAACTAAGCACACATGGATGGACAAAAGTTTTACACTGTGAATGGAACTCCAATACCTAGAAAAGAAGAATACATATTTTGGAGTACAAGAATGGAAAGTCATATGAAGGCATTGGGACATGAAGTATGGAATCAATGATCAATAATTACTTCCCACCAAACAGAGTAAGGATTCCAGCTCAAAATAAATCCAAGAAATGTAACTCAATGGCAATGAATACAATCCTTGATGGATTACCTGATGATGTCAAAGAGAAGATAGGTGAATGTAACTCTGCAAATGAACTTTGGGACAAGATAAAAGACCTCTACTCAGATGAGAAGTCAAATGAATCATATCAATCAGAACAAAGTTCAGTCTACAACAATTCTAGTGATGAAGATTCTTTTGAAGAAGACTCAGACATTGAAGCATAAGTCAATCTTGAAGCTGAGCCTGACTGTACTTTGGATGAACTGAGAAAATATAAACAAAGGTGTAAACAACTAAAAGATCTCATGTTGGAGAAAAGGAGGAAACAAGGTTCAAAGAAGAAAGAACTTGAGCAAATCATAGTTGACTTTAGAATCCAAGTCCAACTGGATCAAGATAGATTGGAATCCTTGGAACAATCTCTTAATAAGGAGTAACAAAAGGTTGAAGAGCTCAAATAACAAAAACTAGAAAGTGAGGAAGAAAATCAAATCTTAAATAGACAACTAATGTCCTCACAAGAGCAGATACACATTTCAAGACAAGCAGCAATCATTAGCATGGAAGAATCCAAGAATTTAAAACAAGAAGTTGTTGGACTCAAGGATCAACTGAAGACTGTTGAAAAATTCAAGAAAGGAACTGAAGCCCTTGATAAAATTATCAGTCTACAAAGATTTCCCTTAAACAAATTTGGCCTTGGATATGACCAAGTACACATGGTTAAAGGATCAAGTCATGTTACTCAGGTTGATGTAAAAGATGACACGTGTTGTGATTATACCTCCAAAGAAACAACTATGCAGCAAAAGGATGACAAGAATGCAAACTCCTATGCTCAAGAATCTGCTCATCCTCCCAAGACGAGTAACCTCAAAAGAAATAGCAATCACAAGAAAGAAGACCAAAAAAATCCCAAGTACAAAAGTGCATCATATGGTTATTTTTTTTATTATGGTCACAAGGCTGCTGACTACAGAACCAAGAGACACAAGTTGAAAAAACAAGAAAACACATGCAGATCAAGTAAAATGAAAGATCCTAACAACAAGACTGGGCTTGGGTATGTGAAGAAAGAAAGTATTATTCCCCTTACTTTCAATACTAACAAAAAGGAGTTGACAAATAAATTCATTTTCAGAATATCTTCACAGATGTTCAGGGGTTATTGTTATTCATGTAATAACTATGGACATAAAGCTATGAATTGTAGAGCATATGAAAGGAAAAACTTGAGGGTTAAGAAATATAACCTTAAAGATAACCAAAAATTAAATCAAGTTAAAAACATAAATTATAACTCCTTTGCACCTCTACAAGAAGGGAACCTATAATGCTTCAAATGTCATAGTTATGGACACAAATCTAGTAATTTCAGATTAATGGAAGTCTAAGAAAAACCAAAGTTCACTAGTGAGCAAAAGAAGCTTTGGAAAGAAAAAAAAAAACATGAAAAGAGGAATGTCTTATTGCCTTGAAAGCCCAAGATAAAGAAGATCTCTGGTATGTTGACAATGGGTGCTCAAAACATATGACAGGAAACAAGGACAAGTTCTTGAACTTAAAGAAACAAAAGAATACTCAATCTCTTATGTGAAACTCATGAAAATATATATATGTGTGTGTGTGTGTGTGTGTGTGTGTGTATTCTCTGCTGCCAGAACACCTCAGCAAAATTGGATTGTTGAGAGAAGGAATAGAACAATCCATGAGGTTGCAAGGACTATGCTCAATGAAGCAAGATTATCTTATGGAAATTGGAAGGAAGTTGTAGGCACAAAAGTATACATATTAAACAGAGGTCAGCTCATGATTAATAGTAATAAGAATCCTTATGAACTATGGTTTGGGAGAGCTCCTTCGGTAAAATACTTCAAGGTCTTTGGAAGTAAGTGTTACATCAAAAGGCTTGATGAGAATCTTAGAAAATTTGATTCTATATCTAATGAAGGTATCTTTCTTGGATATGATTCTACCAAGAAAGAATACAAATGATACAATCTTAGATTACATAAGATTGTTGAGAGTGAAAATGTTAAGTTGGATGACTTAAAAACAATAAAGATCAAATATCAAGAGACCATGCTTGACAATGAATGGAAAATTATGCAGCAGTGAGGTGATGATGAGAATAGATTAAGTACAAATCTGAAAATGAAAATATTGAACGATGTAGTGCTTTGAAATAGCAGGTTATAAGAACACAGTGTTGTCATGGCATTCAAAAATAGAGAATGAATTGGATGAAGTGTTGTAGTCTCATACGGTGTATTCTTAGTAAAATCTAAGGTAGATCACATGATAACACCTGATGAGGAAGTAAAGGCCTTTGAACTGGACTGTGATGGTAAACAGGATCGATGGAAATACTCAACATTCAATCGATGCAGAGGAAAAGATGAGAAGCCTCAGCAGTTGACCGATCAAGAAATTGACGGTGTTGATCGTCTCATGTAACGGGATTTATCCCAAATTGGAAGTGTGAAAAAGCTTATGTGGGTTTATATAGACAACCCTCACTATACTTATTCGACGCGTAGTGAAAAGGTATGGTGGGGGCTCTAGGTGCTTGGAATTCACTAAAAGATCACCAGCCCGGAGCGCGAGATGACCTGTTAGGCCCCTTACCTTTTGTTCAAAGTGACAATAATTGTCGATCTGATGACAAAGGATCTATATATATATATATATATATATATATACACACACACATTGCATGTCAGTCATATGGGTGACCGTGGGCTTAAGGGTCATTTTGGTTGATGGAAACTGGCAATGAAACCACCAACTTGTCGAAGAAATTAGTGGAATGACAAAATGGAGGATCACCAAGTTTGTTGTCAGTTGAATAAATGTCCAGATGTCAAAGACCGCCAAAAACGTCGGATAAAACCTACACAATAAAAATAAAAAAGACAGTGAGTAAAATAAAGTCATGTATTTCAATGGATGCTTTGGGTTGATGAATAATAATTCATGACAAATAGTATATCAATAATCATCGTTGATCAAAGTCCGTGAATATTAGTTTAAAGAATAATTTTATTATGAATTAAAGAATACATCAAAAGAATTTTGAATAAAGATTGATACATCTAGTTAAAGATCGATGAGAAGCAATGGACATGTCGAAAGGTCATTTGAAAAGTATAAGGTTCAGTTGCTCAGTGTTCCAGTAGGAAAAAAATATCTGCAACGGAAGCAGTAGAATGTATATAGTGGTATACATGGCATCCTATAGAAATGACAGGGGGAAAGATATTGTCAAGAAGAACTGTCCCATTCATAAACAAAGGGAAAGAGAAGTTAGAAGCAGAGAAAAGTATGATTGTAGGAAGAGTTACCCGAGTTCAGATTCTAGTCAACAACATTCAAATAGACAGAGCATTACCATAGGGAGAGCAACCCTTTGCCATTGATGTCAAAGGGGGAGAGTAACTTCATAGAGAAAAGCATCATCCCAGGGGGAGTTTGTGTATGAAGCTAGAGTGTTTCCCTCAATGAAAAAGGGAGATATTATTGTACATATTGTCATCGATGTCAACAGTCGATGCCTTTATGTTATAATGATGAGTTGGTATGAAAAAAGAGATGAAAATCCATGTACAAAAGGACTATCAAATTAAGAGCTCAAGAGGGTTAGCGACTCAAGATCAGAAGCTCAGAAGAGATGAAGAACATGAAGCTCAAAAGGGAAAGCACAGTGCAGAAACATGATCAGGATTGAAATCCCCACAGTACAAACCAGGATCGTTGGATATGCAAGCGCCATATCAAGGGCATGGATTGATTGCAGAGCGTGAAGGGAGAATTAAACTATATGTTATTTCCAATCCCACAATTATTCTAGATTGTCATATCTCATCGATTCAAAGATCGACGTCTATGTTTAACTCACCAACAATCGCACAACTTCAATTGTGGAGTTTGAGCGATGAATTAAACCACATGGAATTTACAGCTCCACAATCTACATCGATAGTTGGATCGTGCTAAAGAAGGATCATTAGATGAAGTCCAGTTACTCGAGAATTATTCTTCGGGTGTATGATATGGAATTTATGAGCATAACGAAAGGAATACAAATTATTAAAATATGCTTAACACAGAATAACAGAGATACAATAAAACCAGTTTTCTATTCAATAAGGAAATAAGTTGAAACTTTAAAATGCAGCGGAAAACGAGCTTGTTGGAATGGTGGCGACTTATCTCTAAGAAGAGATGTGACAGTTGCGCTCATTCACAAGAAGATGATTACAATGAGGCTCTGAAGGCATTTTTACAATAAACAGGAATTTCAAAAACCCTAGACATCCAAAAACCTAACCCTAGGAGATGAAGTGCCAAAATTCATGTGGGCCCCGTTTGGGTAAGTTAGTACATAAACTTCCCAGGGTCGTAACTTTTACATACAATCTTCGTTTTAGGCATACAATAGCCCATTGGAAAGGCATAGTCGAGAAGATTCATTTAGGGGGATCAATCAAAGCTGTCGGATATCATTGAGAAGCTCAATCCCAAAAAAAACCTTCATTTAGGCCCTCAAAATGGCCCCATAAGTTAAAAACTGCTAAAAATAGTAAATTGCCAAAATTGCCAAAAACCAATTTTGAGCGAGTTGGAAAAGGTGGGTGGCCATCGATATCCACCTGGATAAATCCTCCCTCCTTAAGAATCAATGGTCTCCATTTCATTGGGTTCCCCCATCAAATGAGGAAATTTGTGTTGAATTTGGCCCCGGGTGAGCCACTTGCCTTGGTGCAGGAGTTGCCCTGATGAATTGATAAAGTTGGATGCATGTTATCACTGGCTGCATGTTGCATGCAGTCAGGTTTGAGCTATGTTGGTGTCAACTACTATGCTATCTCTAAGGTGTCAAATAATGGTGGGAAATATGGCCGAAGGAGAGCCACATTGAATATTGGGTGCAGGCCAAGGAAAGGGGGATTGTTGAGCTCAAAAGAATTGTCACCCACAACCTTGGTGATGGTGTCCAGCCCATAACGGAGTGGGTGAAGCTTCTTATGGGGCCCTATAAATCATTCTTTCTGCAAGTGCAACCAAACTTTGTCTCCCACCTCGAACTTATGTGGCACCCGATGTTGATCATGGCGCTACTTGTACTTGGCATTAGACTTCTATAGAATATCATGAACCTATTGGTGGATGTGTTGGATCCACTCAATGAACCGAGTGGCTTTGTCAGCTTTTGGTGGAGCAGGGGACGAGTCGGTCGAGGTGGCCACCAAGGGTAGTGCAACATCCATGGGGACCAATGGTTGGAATTCCAACCCCACCTGAAAGGGGTTGTGGCCAGTTGAGTTATGCAGGGCTCAGTTGTAGCTATTATGGACATAGGGAAGATTGTCATCCCATGTGCGGGGGTGTTTTGAATTGTAAATGGGCAAGATATGTATAATCATCCAATTGACGACCTCAGTTTGGCCATCTGTCTGGGGGTGGAAGGCAATGGATTTGGTGATCTTGGTATCCAGCAGTGACCATAGGCTCAACCAGAATGTGTTGAGGAACCGACTGTCACGGTCTAAGATAATGGTTTGTGGGATCCCAAAATGTACCCACACTCATTCAAATAATAGCTTGACAGTGGCCTCTGTTGTGATTTTCTTCTTGCAGGTGGCTAGAATCACCATCTTGGAAAAGCAATCAACAACCACAAAAACACAGTCATTTCCCCTCTTGGTGGATGGGAGGCTCGACATGTATTCCATTGAGGTAGATTCCCACGGCCTGTCAGGAGTAGGAAGAGGGGTGTACAAGCCATGTTTCTTAGTGGTCGCTTTGGCAATAGCGCAGGTGGTGCAGGACCTGATATACTTGACGACATCCTATCGAAGTTTCGGCCAGTAGAAATGTTTCTGCAGCACTATCACTATATTTTCGATGCCAAAGTGTCTTGCCACCCGACTGTAGTGAGCTTCCCAAATCAGCTTCCCACACTCGCTTGATGGAATGTAGAGATGGAAAAAATGACACAACAACCCATCTTGAAGATGGAAATTAGTGACCATTGAGTTGGCACCCAACATTTGGTAGGTGGTGGAGAAGTCAAGGTCTCTCTCGTAGAGGTGGGGCCATCTGGGGGTCTTGTGGCCGCAAGAGTCTAGCACCGTGGTGAGTGTCACGACTAGAGGTCGGTTGAGGCAATCAAAAACTCAATTGGTACTTCTTGTTTTATACTTGATGTTGAGGTGGAACTGCTGTAAATATGTGGACCACTTCTAATGGCGGTCATTCTACAATTGTTCTTGGGTCTGCATGAACTATAGTGGCTTGTGATTAGTGTGGATGATTGTTTCCTTTCCAAGAATGTAATGTCTCCACTAGAAATAGGCTTGCACAATGGAGTACATATCTTTGTCGTAAGTAGGGTACTTATGAACAACATATGATAGTGTCTCACTATGATATGCCATGGGGTGGCCATGTTGAGTGAGAACAACGCCCACAACATAGTCTAAAGCATCTTTCTCAATCTCAAAGGGATGTTGCAGGTTCGGTAATGAAAGTATTGGGGATGAGCACAAATGATTCTTCAAGTCATCGAAGGCTTGTTGTTGGTATAGGCCCCACACAAATGTTTCCTTACCGCCACACCTGGTTACTTGGCTGAGGGCCCATGCGATATGAGAGAATCCCAACACAAACCTGCGATAGAAATTGGCGAGGCCCAAGAAGCTCTGAAGTTCAGTGAGTGTGGTTGGGGCTGGCCAGTCACGGATGACCTGGATCTTGGTTGGATCCACATGCACACCATGTCAATCAATGATGTAGCCTAAGTAATGGACCTTGTCCATGCCGAAGGAGAATTTTTCCAAGTTTGCATATAGTTTGTGTTGCCGCAGGGTGTGTAGAACCTGCTGAATATGCTACAAGTGTTCTGCCCAAGTCTTGTTGTAGATGAGGATGTCATCCAGATACACCACTAAAAACGTATTGGTGAAAGGTAGTAGGATATCATCCATCATCCATCATCCTCATAAAAGTTGTTGGAGCATTTTTCAAACCAAAGGGCATGACCAGCCATTCGAAAAGACCTTCTTTTGACTTGAAGGTGGTCTTCCATATATCTATTTGTTCTATTGGGACCTGGTGGTAGCCAGACTTCAGATCAATCCTACTGAAGTATTTTTCCCCCATGAGCTTATCAAGAAGGTCATCGATTCAAGGAATCGGGTACCGGTTTTGGACTGTGATTTTATTCAGGGCTCGGTAATCAATGTAGAGTCGTTAGGTCCCTTATTTCTTCTACCCCAGCATAACTAGGCTCCCACAAGGTGATGAGCTGGGACGTATGTGCCACTTGTGGATTAGTTTGGATCTACCTATTGATCTCCTCGTTTTCTAATAGAGAGCGGCGGTAGACTGACCCATTGGGTAGCGGTGCACCTGGGGTCAGATCGATGGGATGCTTGACCTGGCAATGCAGAGGTACCCCAATAGGAGAGGAGAGGATATATGAGTATTCTTCCATGACCTTATCCACTTACTTCTATTGTGTGGAGAGATTGGTCGCGGAGGCCCTGGATGTGGCTGCAATCTTTCACTCACTCTGAGAGCGAATCACAAAGAAGACAAATTTCTCAATCTGAGAAATGACCTTTCTGCATTGCTTGGTAGAGATCAAGGAAATATCACTAGGAGGGATTGCCTCGGGTATCCTATACATTTTCTTGTTCAAAGTAATAATAACACTACGAGGCCTAGACTCATATACAACATTATGTTTCCATAAATAAGGTTGTCCCAAAAGAACATTACAAACTTTGAGAGGAGAAACATCACACAATACCTCATCTTTGAAGGGCTTGATGTCGCATGTCAATTGGCATTGTTGGCTGACGCGGAGATCACTTCCTTGGCAGAGCCATCCAATGGTGTAGGGTTGTGGGTGCGACGTTGTCGACAGGGCTAGCTGCTTGACAACCTCTATTGAGATGAGGTTCTTCTAGTTACCTCTATCAACAATGAAGTGCAGTGGGGTGCCTTTTACCCACATCTATGAATGGAAGAGGCACTCACCTTCTTCTGGCTCGTCTAGTTCACTAGGTTGCAGCTTGGTGGTAGTAACAGTGGAACTGGGTTCCACATCAATGATCTGTCTTCCCCTTTCTGGTTCTGACTCAGAGTCAGAACCCACATCTGATTTAGAGGCTTTCACTTCAGCCACCAATGACTGCTTTGAGCGACAGTCAGTAGTTTTGTGCCAAGGGCTCTTATGGAAGTCGCACCACTTCCCGGTATCTTTCTTTGTCTTTCTGGTGTCCTTATTTGCTTGTGGCTTGGACTAGTTGTCCTGATAATTTCAATATTTTCTCTATCCTTTGTTCTGTGGGTTGGGTCTGCCCCTTCCTGGATTTTGTTGTGAGATGTTCCCATGCCCAAATTGTTGCATCTTTTGTTTGAGATTTTGCTCGATTTTGACGCCATATCGATAGGCCATGCCCAAGGATGAGATGTCTAGAAATTCCATTTCAGTCTAGATGTATCTATGCAGAGCATCGTGATACTTGAGCACCAAATGTCACTCTGAATATTTGATACCCAGCTTGGTGCGCAAGGTATGGAAGATATTTGTGAAATCTGGAACTGCTTGGTCTCTTTCTTGTTGCAGTGTGGTCCATTTGGTATACAAGTCATCATAACTTCCGACAGGGTAGTATTGTTCCTTAATAGCATCCCTGAAGGATTCCCAGGTGGGCGCGACTATAAATAATGAGGGTTCCTCTATTTCCTTTTGCTCATGGAAAGTTTCCCACCAATCTTTGACATGGGGAACGGCTTTGAGGAGTGCAAAAGTAATCTTTTTTTCTGTTCGAAAAGTTATGGACAAAAAAATACCCTTCTAGTAGATTCAACCACTTGTCTACAACATCTGCATCTATCTGACCTTCAAATATAGGAATATCGAAGTTGATTTATACCTTGAAGGGGGCGGTGCCTCCGCTCGAGGAAGATGCATCACCTGTTGGCAGTCGCCGAAGGATTTGCGCGAAACTATCCATCATCTCGTTCCTCTGTTGCATGAGGGATTCCTCAAGTAACATTTTGAAAGGATCTCATGTCCCATCATATTTATTTTCTCCTTCCATGAGAGGTCGCTTGGGCGTGCGAGATATTTTTTCCTCAAGAGAAACAAGCTCGAGACCCAATTCTTTGTACCCAAACCTCGTTGGGGACATGCATTAAGACGACAAGGAGCAGACATCTCTGATACCACTGATCCAGATTTTATGAGCAGAACGAAATGAATACAAATTATTAAAATATGTTTACCATAGAATAATAGAGATACAGTAAAATTGGTTTTCTATTCAATAAGGAAATAAGCTGAAACTGTAAAATGCATCGAAAAACAAGCTTGTTGGAATGGTGGAGGCTTATCTCTGAGAAGAGATGTGACGGTTGCACTCATTCACAAGAACATGATTACAATGAGGCTCTGAAGGCCTTTTTACAATAAATAGTAATGTCAAAAACCCTATACATCCAAAAACCTAACCCTAGGAGATGAAGCGCCAAAAGTCATGTGGGCCCCGTTTGGGTAAGTTAGTACATCAACTTCCCGGGGTCGTAACTATTGCATACGATCTTTGTTTTAGGCGCACTATAGCCCGTTGGAAAGGTATCATCGAGGAGATTCATTTAGGGGGCTCAATCAAAGCCTCTAGCTATTATTGATAAGCTCGATCCCAAAAAACCTTCATTTAGGCCCTCAAAATGGCCCCGGAAGTTAAAAGATGCTAAAAATAGTAAATTGCCAAAATTGCCAAAAAATTGTTTTGAGTGAGTTGGAAAAGGTGGGTGGCCACTGATATCCACCTGTATCAGGGGAATATCACTCCGGGATAATTTGGAAGTGGGAAAGAGAATAAACCCGAAGTCTTGAACTTTTGTTAGCCATCGGATCTCAGGAGCACTTAGAGATCAACGATAGCCATCAGATTAGGGTTGCCTAGCAGTATTCAACTTTGGCGTTGAACACTTCGATGAAAAAGGGTTCAGAACATATGAGTTCACCTGAAGGCTGGAGCTCCAAATTCATGGAGTAATACATGTGATACACACATTGAGAGCCCACGTCATCATAGTCCACATCGGCAAGGACACGTGGCGCATTAAGATGGTGACAAGTGTCAAAGTCCAGTTTGCATTTTAGACTATGTAAGTCACAAATTAGGGTGACACATGTAATGCAGGCACCACCTGCTATGTCGAAGCAGATCTTCGATTCCGCCATTTTCTGTACTGGAATCTTTCTTGAATATGGTCTTCATCATTCTTGGACAGAACTAAACTTAGTTGTTTGTCGCTATAATTGGCAATGCTATTTTATTTGGCAGGACTCCTCTTAGATTTGCGGATTTTATACTTTTTCCTTCATTTAGCACCCAACGGAAATGACTATTCATAGAGCCATTACATGTGACTCAAAGGCCCAATGGAAATTCACACATTTTACAGATTGCACCCTCCATGAAAATTCCGTTTCCATATATTGGGTGACACGTACTCCTCAGCGGAAATCACAAAAGTGCGTTGAAGTCCGCATCCTCCTTCTCCGTTGCCATACACTAATGGACACGTATCTCTCAGCAGAATCACCGAACGTGCGTTGAAGTTGACCTGCTGCCTTTAGCTACGATCTGGGCCGTCGGTTCTTGGCTCTGTTCAGAGCTTGATTGTCTATCTCCTCGGGCGATCTGAACCATAATCATCACGATGCCTTCGACCATGGAATTCGGATTCCCCTTTTCTCTAATCACTCTTCATTGATCGTAAACTTGATCAATGATCATGACATCGATCCTCCATAACTCAAAGAACACCAACTGTAATTCTATTTGAAAGAAGG
>ML820357.1:0-29269 GCA_009831015.1 Picea engelmannii
CCTGATGCTTCTTGTTTGGTGACTCGTCCATAGATGAATTGGTCATCCCATTCTGAAACTGATCCAACTGCAACTGATTTATCTTCCTCTTATTTGAAGGCAGCTGCTGATCGTCCATAAATCTGGTGTTCTTCCCATCCTTTTCCCGAGAATCGGAAGGCTGGTGGGAAACTGCACCGCTGGAGTCGATATTAACAGATCTTGGAGAGAATATTCTGAAATTGAAATTCTCTCCAATTTGATGTTCCGGACTGAATATCTAAGAGATCAAAAGGAAAAAGCATTAAGAACTTCTGAGATTCATGAAGCCTAATTGAATCCCAAGGCCAAATTATAAGCTTCCCAAAACCATAAATACCTGGCTTCCATCAACGTGCGTCAAGTGTTGTTTTTCCTGATACCTGATTTGCTTCTGCAAGTTGTCATAGTTACTAATCACGCGCTTCAACATAGAGTTGAGCTTCTGATTCTCCTTTTCCATGCGATTTATCTCGGTCAGAAGTATAGTCATCTACAAGAATTACAAGCCATTCTGTAAGATCTGGGACTGCTATTTAGATCGTAATTAAATAAACAACACTGTGCGTAAAAAAGTTGTGAGAGCACCTTATTTTTGTGGGCTTCCATCTTATCTGTGCTGTTGAAGCTTCAACGTCTACCTCCGTATTGGGGACTCCGGGAAACTCGTTTCGAAAAAAAAGAGATAAGCCGAGTGGCGTCTATCTGTGACTCTGTGTACGCCTTATGAAACATATTTAAATCGTTAGACTATCTATCATTGACTAAAATAAATGCACCCGTTCACACACTATCTATCGACGAAGACTTCTGGTCGTTGGCAAAATCCAACCGACCATCCAGTGTGGTCCATCTGTTATGTCGGTGAGAGTACTCCAGTTGGCATTATGTTGACTGTAGAATTTTGTGAAACTTTCTTTATCGCTACCGTCCTTCCGTATTCGACATGTGTAATAATCTTCAATAATAAAGAGAAAATTCAGCTACCTTTTTAGATAGAGATTGCTATCAATATCGAACTTGTTACTCAATATTGAATGTTTGGACAGATGAATTATAAATTGTTGGATCTGAATATTAAATGTCACGATGATTACGATGATTAGATTATAAACCATTTAATCTGAAATGGAATATAAACTATCAAATCGAAATGTAATTCAAATTCGACAACTTATAATCCACAAATCACAATATTCTTTACTAAATAACAAACTCATAATACATTCAGATTCAAAAACAACCTATAATCCACAAGTCGCTATATTCTTTACTAAGTAACCAATTCAATAATATATTCAGATTCAACAACCTATAATCCACAAAGTAACAAATTCAATAATATATTCAGATTCAACAACCTATAATCCACAAGCCGCAGTATTCTTTACTAAGTAACCAGCTGGATAGTGATCGCCGAGCATTTTCTCTCCATTCCGTTATGAGCATCAAAATTCCACAAAATCGTCCAAGTCGGTGCGCTGTGTTTGTATTTTTCTGACGAGAGCGGCTGTCATGGTTTTGATATTTGTACAACATTGACTTGCCTCGCCGCCTGCTAATCTTCTGGTCAAGAGTCAGTGGCTGTGATTACCGAAAGTCGACTTCACGAACTTCTTCCAATGAAATCGAGTTGTAGTTAGACGACAAAGCAGCACTTTTGAAAGTTAAGTATAGATTTTGTTGGCACCTCCTCCATTGAAATTCAAAAGTTTGAGAGGTCAAGGTGTCGTCCAGTAGAAATCAAAGTCGGTGTATGAGGGCGTATGTCATCCAACCCACTTGCATGTGAGTACATTTAGTTTAGATTTAAGAAAAAACTTAGACAACGCTAAATTGACACTGAAACTGATTAGAACGTCTTGATTGACAAATATGAGTACGCCACACGGTACTTCAAAGCCATACAATTGCACGAAAATTTCGGGTGCCTAGGTAAAGCTTGTGGTCCAAATAGTTCAAAATGATATAAAAAAATCACATTTCCAACCCAATAAAGAGGTGAGTATATTAAAGTTTAAATGGTGGAAAATATATAAAAAAATCACATTTCCAACCAAATAAAGAGGTGAGCATATTATAGTTTAAATGATATTATAGTTTAAATGGTGGAAAATATAATTAAAAAATAACATGTACAATTAAATAAGGGTTGTATGGCAACCGCACTCCCTGCCCAGTTAGTTGGGAAATACATGTTG
This sequence comes from Picea engelmannii, assembly GCA_009831015.1. Classification (NCBI taxonomy): domain Eukaryota; kingdom Viridiplantae; phylum Streptophyta; class Pinopsida; order Pinales; family Pinaceae; genus Picea; species Picea engelmannii. The sequence goes on from ML820357.1 coordinate 2,220, forward strand.
AACAATGAAACTTAATATAACTAAATGCACAAGTAATAATGAATATTTTTTATCAAAAGATAATAATTGAGGGTCGTTTGTTATTCAAAATATATAATGAATAGTACACTGAATGGAACTATAATATTCATAAATATAATATAAATATAATAAATATAAAGGGATAGACGTCTTAAAATGATGCTAACCATAGAACTATGGAAAAACATGCAGGAACATGTGTATGTTAGGACAATAATAGGTTTGTCTATCATGACCCTGATCAAAGTAGCAATACCCCTGAAATGGTCCTTGTAGTGGTTGTCGATGCCCTACTATCATCTAAGTCAATTTAGAATATTAAATTGTCTTCAGTCTGCCATGACTCAGAGGAAGATTTTTGGGCTATCTGGAATTTGTGAAAGCTTGCAGTTTGTGGGATTTGTTTATATATAATTTCCAGCTTGTAGTTTGTGGGATCTTGTTATATTTAATTTCCAGCTTGCAGTTTGTGAGGGAAACAATGCAGTTTCCTGTGTGGTTTGGCCAATCCAAAACTCTGGGTCCCGAGTACTCCACCCGTTGTTAGGAAAAGAAAGCATGTGTCAAGGGGATGACACATGGCAAGGCAGAGATGATAGGTGGCTCCATCAATGGGTGACACGTGTCACGTTCTAATGGGAACATAAGGTATGTGAAAAGCATGAATCAAGGTGACACATGGCACGTCGACTGTGGGTCCACGTCACCCTGGGTGACGTCAATGTGCCATCTCACTTCGGACTGACAACCTTCCAATGCCCCTTATATCCCATGGTCGATATGTGTCCACGTAGATCCATAGATCTATGGTTTTCATTACTTCGCAACTTCGACGTTCGGGGGATTCATTGTGTAACCTCCTCTTTACTCCCGAAGTGGTTAGCATCGGGCTAACCATAGCCTAGATCCAATGTCCAGGAAAGGTCCTAAAGTGTCCTTGGATCTATGGCTCCCATCACTTCACGACTTCGATGCTAAGGGGTTCTAACCAATCCACACTCCTTTTCTCCTAGAGTAGGACTTCGCCGAAGTGATATACACAAGTCCTTCCGATGGTTGATTGGATGGTTGAGAGGGGTTCTCAATTGACTCCCTAGATCAATGACTCACAACTCTAGCTCCAGGGTCCCTAGGTTTCAGTGTTAGGCCACTCTTAGAGGGAAAACCTGTCAACCTAAAACACTCTGGCAAGATGCATAGCATATGTATCAGGTCACAGACTTCTCTTTACCATGCCACATGGTCGTCAGACATAGAAACGTTGTTGCTTGACACATGGACCCCCATGTGATCTCGACGTGATACATACATCCCCATGATCAAACGGCTAAGAAGGGTCCCGAAAGATCCTTAGATCAACGACCCACAATGCTTCTCTGGGCTCAGGGCTTCGGATCATTCCATGCCTTGAACCACACTTCCTTCTGGAGTTATGAACTCCTAACATGTGAAGGACTTTGATCAACGATACGCATTTCCTATATAATGGGTAGTCGAGATCTACTCCATCCTTCAAGCCTTCGAGAGTTCTCGACCCAAAGCACAACACACCTCAAATCTTCCATAGTGTTGAACTCTGAACCGCGCTCGATATGCCGCCATGTGCACCTGGCGCCAATGGTTGGGATTTTCTTCGACTTGCGGAGCTTCGGGAAACTTGCACGATCTTGTGATTTCACTTCAATTTTTCCAAATAACTAGACTTCTTCATAAATATTGATCTGTGGACATGTGTTCCTCTACTACCAATCACCCAAATTAACTTCGCGACTCCGACATTCGTGGGTTCTTGTGTTATAGCACTTATGTTCTCCAGAAGTGATCAACATCAGACTGACCATGACGTAGATCCAACGGTCAAGGGGGGGATCCTCAACAGCCTCAGATCTACGACTCATGTTAGTTCACGACCGAGAAATGGATCGAGGTTTAACACATGGAATAATCCCATGATAACGGATAAATGATCGTTAACTATCAGTCATCCATCAGGTTACCAGTCCGACAGGTCACGTTCAGTGCATTTAGGTCATTGCAATGTTCATCCTGTCGGAGCTCCAAACTCCCGGAGTCCTAAATAACTTAGCTCCTTTTTGGGTGTGATCCAACGACCCAAATCTATCGTGGCAGCTAGATCAACAGATGTTGTGGCTCCTTCTATACTTTGCGGTTTCGCTTCCCTTCAATAAGGGACTTAACTCGTGGTTTTCATAGGTCGCGGGCTTTTTCTTCATTCCACGAGCATTATACCCTCTGATATTACAAACACTTCGAATGAAGTGTGGGTGCACTTCTTTCACTTCTCAAGGAATTTAGAACTTAGAGAGTTCTTAACATCTACACAACTTGCATAGGATTTGTGCACCCTCACACTACCTCTCCTGGGCTTGACATACCCTTTTTTGAGGATACCCAAAACAAATGGAAGTATAGACATGCATACATGAAACTGTGCCCATGGTCAACGAAAACACAATTTATTTTCTTTAACTTGAGCCACAACATGGGATCAAGTATTTACATGTACAAATCATGTTCAAATAATATAGTTCCTTACTCTCTTAAATACACAATCAAGGAAAATAAAGGAACATAGTCTAATCATCAAACAAGCATGCACATCCCTGAAATGTTCACAGAATATCCAACCTTAATTTACAGTTACAGTTCAATTTCACAAGGTATGAGAATACTTATCTATTATAAGTGACAACCATCCAACTGACCGTGGGTGTTCACCTTTCCACCCAACCGTAGGCTCAGAGGAATTCATTCTTAGCGCTCTGGCCACCCCCGTTCCAAGCCATGATATCACTAGGGAAATTTTGCAATTTCTCAGAGATCCTTTCTCTGTCTCAGCCTATGCGAGGTTTAACATATTTTCCCTCAGCATCAAGCTCGCAGCCTTATGCTCGGGTCATTTGTTTTGCAAACTCTCATAGATTCTTTCTCTTATTCTCTCTAGTAACCAAATCTGCTTAATATTTTTCTTCTTCTTCCGAGTTGGAGGGCCTCACACACTCGCTTCTTTCTAAATGGTTTATCTCCTCTTCTCTTGCATGCCCTCTCCTTTTTCCTCCAGGGAGATTTTGGACATGTCTTGTTCCTTCTGTCAGAAGGAACTCAGGTCAATCTGGGCCTGTAGTAATCTGTGCTCTGTTGTACTTTGGGATGACAGTTTTTTGTCTCCCAAGCTAGACCTTCCATGCTTCCATTTATTGGGCCAGATGGTTGTTCAACCACCAGTCCTTTTCTCATTAACTGATTTCTCCTTGGGATTGATATGAGGCTTATTATTTCAACAAAGAGAATTTGGGGTCATTTTGACATAATGAACCCTCTCTATAGTTTCCTCACTCTTTCCGCTAGTGATATCATGGATAGTACTTCAAGGCTTCACCCCCACAGTCATTTATTGGAAATCTAAACAAAAATACATTTACATTGTTCACATGCCATAGCATGGTGATCATCATTAATGATTTATTACAAGCTGGGGGAAACATGGGTGCTACAACCCAACTCTTACTGAGCCTCTTAGATATTCCCCTTTACACACTCAAACTCACGAGAATTCAAGACTTCAATGGCCCATAATAGTAAGTGTTGTTAATACCTCCAGGCCTGGGGGCATTCACATGCCCACATTGGCAATTTATGGTGGAGGAGTCCATCTTCCCATATTGACTACACCTAGCACAATCCATCCCATCTTGCAAATATCAGGTGAAGGCATATTTCCTCCCATGTTTGTTCCCAATAGTGGGGTAGGGACCCAACCATATACTTAGTATTGTGGGGGTGATTTTTCCTTTAGAATTCCATTAATCAAGATGTCTCATGTCATGGCCAGTTTTCCCTTGGTTTTCCCTAATGTCAACCATGTCTATGGGGAGTTTGTCCACTCTTGTCTATGGCTTCCCATTCGATGGTGGGAACATTGTCACATTAGTGTCATCACTTAGAAGTGGATCCTTTCCATATTTTGGGTTTCCCATTGGAAATTGTCCTCCTGAAGGTTTTGGAAACCCAATGGATGAAGTTTTTCCATTAATGGGGATGCCAATGGGGAGAAATGCCTTCCTATATTTTTGCAACTAGATGAGTAGATCCTTTCCATATATTGTGATTCCATCAAGGAGTAATCGCTTCCATATCTTGGGAAATTCGATGTATGCAAGTATTCCTCCTTGTGTTTAGGTTTTTTCCATCTCTAGTCAATATTGGATATCAAGTGAACAATCATCTTGCACTTGGCGCTATTTATTTGGCAAGCAATTTTTTTGTGAGTACCAACCAAATGATGAGGCACAACCCCAGAAGTTGGAATTAAGCTATGCAAGAAACACTTTCTTTCTTATTAATGTTAGATCTCCTATATTTAATAAATCTCACTAATGAATTGATGCTTCATGATCCCAATTGGCCTCCAGTCCCTATCAAAGTTCTCTCAGATATTTCAATTTTTGGAGGGAAAAGTTGTCGAGGATCTAGGCAATCACATGTTGAATTTTCATCTATGGTGCTCATAGAACTCCCTGATGGACGATTCCATTAAGATGATACTATTTCAACATAACCTAATTGGGGTAGTGACAAAATGGTGCATTGAACTCACATGCTATTATTTTCACACTTTTGATGCTCTCGCTTTGACATTTCTTAACCATTTCCAATTTCCTATTCAATATGAATCAGGGAATGAGTCGTTGTCTTCCTTTTGAAAAGATAATGTCGCACACATATTTGATAACATTTAGGAGTGGCAAAGTTGAAATCATATGATTAAATCTCAAATCCCTTGGGAATTCTTGTTAGAGTGGTTATTGAAATCCCTACCACCATACATTTCAAAGGATGTCATCCTATCAGGGGTTACAACATAAGAAATAGAAATTTATAGAGCCCAATAGTTAGATTTGGTCTAATCTTTTTTTTTGTAAGTAAGATTTGTATAAAAAGCCTTCAAAAAGAAAGAGTTACAATGTCATCAAAAGTTCTGGACTGTAGGAGCTAAAATTCCCCAAAGGGAAACTAGTTCAACCAACCGGTTAAAGTAAAGCATATTGTCTTAAGGTACCAGTCTGAAAATGACATAATATTAAACATAAAAATTCTAGTCCCCTATGGGAGACCGAAACGGCTTGTCAACTAACCCTAATATAAAAACAACATACAAAAGATGATCATAAAAGAAATTGAGACATTTTTCTAAACTTCCATGAAGACACCTAGGCAGGTCATGTGGAGGGTTTGTAGCAAGGCCACGTGTCCCCAGAGGTGGCATTGATTGTTGGGTCCGCGACTGGTGTTTCTGCCTCTTTGACCAATGTCCCTCTCTCCTCCATGGGTTCATGCATGTACGCGCCTAAGTCAATGTCACCTCCAACCCCTTCCTCTTCGACCACTGTCCCTCCCTCCTCCATGGCCTCGTGCATGGAATATCATGTTTTGACGTCGCCTCCATCCCCTTCCTCTTCGACAATTGTCCCTTCCTCCTCCATGGGCTCATGCATGGCAGCACCTGTATTGTTGTCGCCTCCAACCCCTATGTCATCTGCTCCACCAGCCCCTGCATCATCTTTGTTTCCATCCCCTGTGGTGTCGCTCTCTCCTAGTTTTGAGAGGCATTCCCCTTGCAGATTTGAGAGAAATTGCAGGAGTGTTGAAGTCTTCTCATCCAGGAGTTCCATTCAGAACTGCAAGTCATCTAGGCCTTGCCGCATTTCAAATACCATACCTTGCAGAATTGCAAGGTTGTCCTACAATTGTGAGCCTGGTACTGAGTCTGAGAAGGAGTGAGGCCCTGGTTGTGGTCCGAGGATTTCTGGTTGGGATCCAAGGTGAGCTTGACTGGTTGAAATATCTAGCTATAATGGTTCACTCACCGACGAGTTGGGTGGAACTGGAGGAGGTGGCAGCGAGGTGGAAGCCAGGTCGTATGAGGGTCTCGGGTTAAAACCCAGGGAATTTCTAGAGATGGAAAACCATTCCAGTCGGCCTGCGAAGGGCGAGGAGATGGATGGGAGGTTGTGATGGCTTTGTCCAAACGACAACTAAGAATATGGTGAGGAAGGTGAAGAAGGTGATGATCTCGGAGATGGTGCAGGAGGGTTCATAGAGCCACGTGTGACCGGCTGGGCTGTCAGGCTAAGTAGTGCTTGGATTTTCCCCTTTGCCTCAACATGCCTGAGACATTGAGGGGATTTGCAGGTGCTTGAAAGAAGCATAAATAGCAGAAGTGCAACTGGGAAGAGTGCAGGTCGCAGGTGGTCTCGGCTGAGGAAGAGAACCACTGCGGATGTGCTTGGTAGAAGTCATGGCGTCGAGAGTGTTGAAGGAGTCAAGCACGCATGAGCAGAGTAAATTCCAATTCATGGCTCTGAGCCATCGATAGGACAACGAGCTTAGGCCAGGCACACTGAGAGTAATGGTGCCTAGACTTGCGTGAGTTTGTCTTAAATGCATGAGGGTGGTGGGAGGGTGTGACACACACCTGTCACATGGCTATTTTGATGTTGGTTGCCTCACATCCTCTCCTGGTGACATTTTTCCCACACTTTCACCCCATTCGGGGAAGATTTGGTCTAATATTAATATAGGGTTTTATACGATATCTTTCCTAATACATTGAGGGAAGAAAAGTACCCCATGAAACATAGTCCTAGACCGCATGCTGATTGCATGGTCGGTTTCATAGAGAATGCTCTAGCTAGTCAAGTGGGAAGCTATATGAGAGAATTGTCTCTACATCCACCTACAAATTTGTAAGACACTACCTCTACCTATGCCTCACTTTAACTCCAATTTCCACAACATGCAAACGCCTAATCCTAAGGGAAACCATCAAAATAGACTGGAAAAAAATAACAAAAACTAGAAACAAGGTCGGACAAAATAACACAAACAAAAATAATAATGATTGCAAGGGTAAGAAAGATAAAGAAAAGTCAAATTCCCTTGAAAAATTTGTAAGGAATATCATCTAACACATTAGTACCCTGATCTTGAGGACACCCAATGAGTCTTGGTGTAGTGATATGCCCACCAACAACTGATTGTGTTGAATAACCCTTTTCCTCCTCATGCTCAATAGTTGGTTATTGGATTCTAGAACAACCCTGCACCTCGATAAGGGTGAAACCAAGGAGCCCCTTAGCTAGGTGGAAACTCGACAAATATTTACATGTGTGAATGAGATATGAACCTCCACACCAAGGATTGTAATGACAAAGCCTTTGACTCTGATTTCAAAGGGAAAGAAATTGCTTCTCTTGAACCAAAAATTCCTCTCCATATAGAGAAGCCAATGATCAAAGTAATGTTTCACATGTCTAAGGGCTTGCTCGAAAGGTCAACAGACAATCCCAATTCCAGCAAAATGGGAATTGAACCTCTCACTATTAGCACAAAAGGAACACAACCTACCCTTGATAGGGAACAAATCAATCAAGGGTAACTCTACACCATCTGTCTAGTGTTCAACGCCGTGAAAAATCCAAGAAAGCGTAGTCACAGACATTGACCAATAGACTAAAAAACATTCCCTTGGAGAGAGGGGTGATCAAACCATTCTTCCGGCCTGTAGACCCCCAAAATAATAAGAAGTACTCAGTGAGAGTGGTGATAGAACAACTTATGCAACCAGAGTCAACTAATGAGAAATAATCCAACCTTTGTTTCTCAAGCCACGATGAAGGAGCTAGATTAAATGATCTCACACATTCAATCTTGTAAAATTCGGTACAATCTAAAAACTAAAAGTGTAATTCTAAATCTCCCTCTTCTTCAAGACGAAGAAGGATTTGGGTGTGGGGGAGATGTTGGAGGGCTTAATCAATTTTGTTGACTAACCACACTAGTTGACCAAGAGTTTTCATTCGACTGTGAAAGTAAGTTGAGTATGAAAATGTAAGTCGATTGAGTGCTTGGTAGGGTTCAATGACCAAGGTAGTTAAGTAGTTGTAATTACCTTCCAATTCACTCAAGGTATAAATGCATGAGATATTGAATGTAAACATGGTGTGGTATTTGTTAGCACCATTATTTTCATAGCTAAGGTTATAGGTGTGTCAAAAATTTTCAAAGTCATACATGTTAGCACCCATATTTGTTTTATGACTGGCAACATCTAACATCTCCAAGGGTCCTTTTCAAAAGGAATATTATTATTTATTTATTCCCATTTCAATTTGCAACTGCGCACTATGCAAAGGATATTGTCACGCAGAGGAAGTTGTTTCACAGAGAATGTTGTCGCGCAGAGGATGTTGTCACGTAGAGGATGTTGTCACGCAAAGAAGTTTGTTGTGCATAGGATGTTGCCACGCAGTGGATTTAGTCGTCCAGTGGGTTTTCACGCATGGGATGTTATCGTGTAGTGGATTTTCCTACGCACAGGCTATAGGTCGGACTGCGCAAATTACTGGTTTAGTGGTCAACTTCAAGATCAATTTATGACCAACTGGAGAGGAATTTTGAAAATCCCCCAGAGTGTTTTGTTGAGGACAAACCAAATAGTAAAAAACTCTCTCAGATTTGTAAAATGTGTCATGGTTTGGTACATTCGAAGGAATCTTTGAGCCCTATTTTTCAGCTTTCATGATTTCATGTTCGAGACATGTTTTTGCGACACGTATTCTGACCAACTAGAGATGAATTTAAAGAAACTGAGAGGTTTTTATTTATAATGAGCTTAAATACAAAAACCTCTCTCAGTTTCTAAAAATAATGTTTGATCAGGGATATATGATGTCATCTTTAACGCTTATTTTCCTAGTTTGTTGCGCAATCCGGTGCATTTTTTCTTGTAGGTTATTGTTGGGTAGCAAACTTGTTGTGCAGGGGTGACAAAGTGTCCAACAGTGAAAATGATGACTCATCACAACCATAGGATCAAATTTTGATCATGATCAATGACTGTAAATAATATTTCGGTTACGATTATGATTTGGCAAAGTCGAGCTTTCTATTTTTAGTGAATCCATTGAAGTTATTGTTCTCTTTCAAAGAAAATGGATCCATGATATCAGGAGAGTATAGCTCGACCCTAATAGCTAAGGGTGACATTAGTTTTCTATATATGGGGATCATTTTCATGTAAAAAGGGTTGGTTGGAAAATTGAGTAAACGACTGCTATTGTATGTAATCTGAGTTTTTGACCAAAATTTAATGCAAAGGTCCTGTGATTTGATGAAAAGATTATGGTTGTGACAGTCGGATGTATTGTGTATTTTTCTTTGCATATTTGTTTCTTGTTACCTTTTATTTCATATCTTATACTGTCTATTTTGGAACGAATTTTCGAACCTGTGGATTCATTGTACAACACCCCTTGTTCGCGCCACTTAGACAAAACATTTTCCTCTCAAGCTAACTCTGAATTCGTCCACAACGACGCTCTTGAGTTACTTCCTGTTTTTTTCTCCCGCCACAATTTATGGTTTACACTGAAGGTTGTTTCTCGCCTAGCCTTCTCCTCTCGAATCCAATTACTAAGTCATTTGTTCTGTCTCTTCCTCAGATCGACCCCATAGCCTAAGTTTTACTTTTCTGCGCCAATATAACCAAAACCCATTTTATCATAGGTGTTAAATCTAGCCATTGTTTCCAAAGTCATATCCTGCATGGAGACCGCGCCATTTCTCAGAGAGCCCTCTCCAGATCCAAAAGGCTAGTTTCGGGTCTCAAAGTTGGTTGAAAAAGTTACCTTCATCGTTTTTTTATCAGCCAAACAGATTTACGGAGTGCTAACATTCTGGCACCATTTTCGAGGACGAAATTAAATGAAACTTTACCTGGGAAGAACGACATGGTTTCAGTTCTAAGGTTTGAGAGCAGCAGACACTTAGGCACATATTGGCTGTAAATCTGCTCTAGTAACTCCACACATCAGAAAATTAGTTGAAGGTGATTCCACTAGCAGAAGAATCTAGAGATAAAGTTTTCATGGTGACTCCAATCAAGTTTCAAATGAGATTCAAAGACTCCACTAGAGAATGAGACCTATTGACAGAGATATGGAAGAGCGGTATGGAAAAATAAGGTACTTGAGCTTAAGTCTAGTTCAAGAAGTACGTTTCTATCTTATCAATATCTTCTTGTCCTTTCCTGAGTTTTTCAAAAGAATATTTCTTCACTTATTGCATTCAAATGAATCCCATAGATCTACCCTTGTATATCCTTCATTGAAAACTATAGGTATACCTCCTTCTAGTATAGTCAATATTCACCAAGCTCCTTCCTCTGAACCATATGATGTTCATGATCATTCTTGTGAGCTTAATGAAACCAAAGCTGAGCTTGTACCTTTTGTTCTTAATCCTCTACCCTCTAAGATTCAACAAATATACAGTCCTCTTAAATTGCCTCCCATCCTTCATGAATTTCCTCTGAAACATTATAAGTACCTTCTTGGGTTCGATGGAGAGCTCGATGGACATTCAACTGAAAAACATATTCAAATATTTGAGCATTTTATAGATCTTTTTGAGATTGAACATGATGATGTGTCTATGAGGACCTTTTCTTAGTCCTTACAAGGTGATGCCAAAGCATGGTTAAGAAATTTTCATCCTCAGCCGATTAGCTCGTGGGATGAATTGAGGGAATATTTCCATAGATTTTGGGGTGAGAGAAAGCCATGGAATCTACTCCTTTCAGAGTTTTATGCCATGAGAAGAATGAAAGATGAAACTATCTCAAATAGTAGGAGGGTTGCTAGTCTTTATTATAAACTGCCTAAAGAAGTCCAACCTCCTGAAGTCGCTGCCATGCTCCATTATGTAACAACCTTTCAATCAGAATTATCTTTTCTTCTGATGGAGAGGAAGTCTATGTCTTTGTAGCAGATGTTTAATAATGCTTAGGAAGTGGAAGACAATATTCAAGCATGTAAGGAGCTACACAATCAGATTTTGGATGAGAAGTTGAAAGTTGAAGAACATGAGATTGTTTATAAACAATAAGATTATTTACATCTCGATCTTTGTCATCATGAGCAAGAAACTGATTGTTTTATGTATTCATTTGTAGACAGTCAAGAAAATGAATTTGCAGATCATCTTGTTGAACAGAAGGTTGATGTCCCAAGTTTTTTCTTGTTAGATGACATTGCAGATGTTGTTGATTTGTCTATATGTGATGATTATGATGTTGACTTCCTAGAACAACCAACTGCATGTTCTCTACCAGAAAATGTTCCTTTTTAGTGGTGTAATGAGAGAAATCAGCCTACATATCACAGTTGCAAAGAAGAATATGAAGAAAGTACCGAATCAACTGAAGGAAATTCTTTACCTTTATGCTTTGCTTCATTTGAATTGTTGAAAGAAAATTTAAAGATCATCATTGAGGTAGAGGAATGTGTGCTAATGCAAAATCACACTGATTCATGGGAAACAATTGACAAATATGCATATGAAAACAATGAAGAAAATGAAGAAAGTTTTGAATTAGGTGAAAGAACTTTTCCATTGTGTTTTGCGTCTTTCAAATTGTTGAGGAAAAATGTTCATAATGTTTCAAATTGGAAATCCTCTAGGCATGATGTTGAATATGAAGAAAGCAGTGGACTTGCCAATGAAAGTTATCTTCCATTATGCTTTTCTTCTTTTGAATTGTTGAAAGAAGATCATGAGATAACAGAGGAAGCACTGAAGTTTGACTGCATTCACAGTGGCGTTGTTCTACATGAGAAAATTGTTATTAGTAAAGAGGACCAACAACCTTCTCATACCTTTACTGAACTTGTTGTTGATTACATGGAAGGGTATTTCAGTTAAGATTTGCAGCCTGTGTTCAACTACCAGCTTGGAAATAAACATGATGGTCAATCAACGTCGATGTTAGATATGAATTTCTTTCCACCAATAGTTTCATTTCAGCCAACACTGTCTTCTGATTCATAAGATTGTTATTTCCAGCAATCTCAACAGATTTTTCAGCCTCTTGGTGGAAATCAACAAGTTAAATCGCATAAACACGAGAATGCAGTGGAAGGGGTGAAACATGGTTGTTGGTTTGTGCATGTTTTAGAGGATCCATTTGCAGTTTTGTTGGAGGCGGCAAACAGTCTCAATGTTTTTTATTTTTTGAGATTTGAATTTATAGATAAATTTTTGAATGACTTATTAGTAAACAGGTTTTGGCACAAGCATGTGTAAAGAAAGAAAAAGTGGATAAATTGCTTGCATGGTTGCATTGGCATTTTGATTTCACTTGATTGACATATTTTTCAATAGTTAGGATAGGTAGGAGTGAAAATAAGCTCAGTACTACGATCATTTCTTTTAGAAATCTGTAGTTTTCATTTTCAGCTTAGTTTTAGATTTCAATTTGGATGCATATACAGTTTGGTGTTTTCAACGGATGTAGGTTACAAGTTACAGCTGGAAAGTTGAGTTTGGGAGAAGACCAATGGATTGGTGATGTCGACTGCTCTCGCAGCAGCCAGTCGCCCTCACCAGGACCTTCTCTTTCTCACCGGCCCGAAGAGTCAATGCTCTTCCAACTCCCTCGGGAGTTTCTCACCCACAGACTTCTCAGCGATCTCCCTTTCGCGAATCGGAAGATCGGGTCTCGCGATATCGCGAGGCTCGTAACACTGTCTCGTGCCACTCAGATGCCGAGTCCCGAATGTCGATGGGTCAACAGTCAACGCTCCGTGTCGGGGATTTTCCTCTCGGGAAAATGCTATCCGTGAGGTAGACCTTTTGTGCTTACAAACCCCGAGTGCCCAGGTGTCGATTCTTCATGACCACGCCACCTGTCCTCCACTCGCTCCCTGGGGTCCTCCGTGACCACGTCACTTCGGGATTTCACGGATCGCGAATCCATGACGCAAAGTTCCTATTGTTGTAATCGCTGAGCGCCGAACCCCGACTTTCCTGGGATCCAATGCCACGCGTCCCTGCCCTGATCGACGGCTCCAACTAAATCGGGAAATCGCGACTCGCGATTTAGACATGCATGAAATGATTGCACTCGCCAACCCCGATATGCCGATACACGATGGCCAACGGGTTATACCTACTCTCGAGGGTTAATCCTTTTCTACTTCTCCCAGATCCGACGATCCACGGGACTTCGCAATTTCTCCCATAATTTCCAAGTCGTCGATTCTCTTCCTCTGGAGAATCCTCCGGCTTCCAAGCTTTCCCTTGGTTCGAATCTCTCCCAGGACTGTTCCTACAATATGAGCAAGGAACTATCCCTCCTGAGCTGAATTGTCACTGCCTCCTTCAGAGACTTAAGCACGCTATTTGTGCTCCACATTCAACAACCTTCAAAATGTTGAAGTCTTCCCGGACTCTGGGACTCACAACCACCGTGATCTTGGTCTTCCCTTTTCTCAGACTTGCTACTGAGCCTTCACGTCCAACCTGCACTCGCCTGCATGGTTCGAATAACAAAACACAACCCCGGGATATGAGAATAAGAGTTTATCTGTAGAGCCTCCCCCTCAACGCACTCTATGCGGAGGAATTCAACTGCACTCTATGCAGGAATCTCCTGGCTCAAACAGAGAAACAATTGAAATTCATTTCTAATTCTCTCAGGTTTCGAACCTGATATGCAATCACATATGCAGCATATAAAAGGTAAGCATAAAGAGAAGCAAGTATGCAACAGCATAACATCAACAACACACACAATTCAAACACAACCATGGAATTGAATCAAAGGCTTTCTTCTATTAATTCAATCTGTACATGGGTGTTCTTCACAAGTTCTCAGCTTGCCCTCTCCCTCTTGCTCCTTTCTTCTAATGCTAAATAATATGATCAATTACACAAGGAGGGTGCCTATATTCATTTTCCCTCCTGGAAATGGAACTGTCTAATCTACAACTAACCCTATCTACCAGCATTTAAAACTGTTAAATGCCTTCTTATCTACATTACATTACAAGTGCGCTTCATATGAATGCGTTCATTCAAACGACGGCGCAACAATCTTTTCAAAGAAATTCAAAAAGGTAATGCGCTAGTGCTGTCCAACTATTCTTCTCTTTCCTCCACGCTGGCTCACGTCATGACGTTGTAGATGCTCTTGCATCCTACTCCTCGGCTCGAAAGATTTCATGGGCTCCTGTCCATGAGCTCCTGCACAGTCTGACCATGCCTCTGAATCAGTTCTTCTGTTTCCCAGCTGGCATCCTCCACTGGGTGATTTTTCCATTTCACCAGGTACTCAAAATATTGTTTTCTCCTGGTCTTCCTTCCAATTCTTTTATCCAGTATGCACTCTATCTCTGGCTTATGTGAAACTGGCAATTGCTTCTGCCACTGGATCGTTGGTTGTTCATCTGTTCCATCTCCTTCATCCTCGGTCCTGTAGGGGTATAAATCCGAAATATTGAAAATCGGAGATATCCCGATGCCCTCTGGCAACTCAAGCTCGTATGCATTTTCGCCAAATTTTCTCAGGATTCGGCACAGCCCAATTTTCTTCATCTTGAGTTTGTTATACGTTCCCCTTGGGAACCTTTCCTTCCTCAGGTGCGCTAGAACCATGTCTCCAACTTCAAACTGAAGTTGTCTTTTCCTCTGATCGGCTCTGCGCTTATACTCCTGGTTCGCCTTCATCAGTCGCTGCTTCACCTCTGCGTGAAGTTCCTTCATTTCTTCAACGAATTCCTCAGCTCTCGCGTTGCTAGTTTCAGCCTGTTCTGACTTCCTAAGCTCAGATACTCCTCTCAGTTGTGTCCCATACAAAATTTTAAACGGGCTCTTACCTGTACTCCGATTCACTGAATCGTTGTACGCAAATTCCGCCTGTGGTAGGATCTGATCCCAACTGGTGTGATGCTCCGTCACCAGACTTCTCAACAGATACCCTAAGCTCTTGTTGACCACTTCGGTCTTCCCATCTGTCTGGGGGTGATAAGAATAACTGAATGCCAAGTCAGTCCCCAGCTTCTTCCACAACGTCCTCTAAAAATGACCTATGAATTTGGTATCCCGATCCGAGACTATACTTCTCGGCAATCCATGCAATCGAACAATCTCTTTGAAAAATAAATTGGCAATGTGGGTTGCATCGCTAGTATTATGACACAGAATGAAATGTGCCATCTTCGAAAACCTGTCCACCACCACAAAGATGGAATCAAATCCTTGCTGTGTTCTCGGTAAACCCAACACAAAGTCCATGCTAATGGCTTCCCATGGCCTTTCGGGTATAGGCAACGAATGATATAACTCTGTGTTCTGTTTTCTGCCCTTCGCGTGTTGACAAATTCTGCATCGGTAAACAAATCTCTTCACATATGCACGCATGCCTGGCCAAAAATATGATTAGCTCAGTTTGGCGAATGTTTTGTCATGTTCAAAATGACCTGCTAAGCCTCCATTGTGCTTCTCCTTCACCAAATTCTCTCTCATAGAGCAATTCAGAATGCACAGTTGATTGCCTTTGAACAGTAATCCATTCTAGATCAGGTAGTCAACCCATGGACTCCTATCCCTGAGCACCGGATTTTCGGCTGCCTCGTATGCTTCACCGAAATCAACATCACCTGCATACATATCCTTCAGGTTCTCAAAACCCAAAGTCTTGATCCTGAATTCCTACAGCAATAAGCATTTTCTGCTCAAGGCGTCAGCTACCTTGTTTGCAGTCCCTGAAATGTGCTTTATGACAAAGGTGAAATTCTGCATGTATTCCACCCACTTTGTATGCTTCTGATTCAGCTTCTCTTGCTGACTCACGAACTGTAACGCATGATTATCACTGTACAAGAAAAATTCCTTGGGTATGAGATAATGCCTCCACTTTTTCAATGCCTGGATAATGGCATAGAACTCTTTATCATATGTGGAGTACTTCAGTTTTGCATCATCCAGCTTCTCGCTGTAGTATGCAATAGGTATGTCATCCTGACTTAAAACCCCTCCAACAGCATACCCACTGGCATCACACTTCACTTGGAAGGTTTTCTGAAAATCTGGCAACACCAACACTGGTTGCTCAGTTATCTTTCACTTCAACAAATTGAAGCTCTTTTCAGCCTCTGCTGTCCAATGGAAAACCTTATGCCGTTTCTTCACAGTGTCCATCATTGCGGAACTGATTCCACTAAAATTCTGAATGAATTTTCTGTAGAAGCTTGCCAAACCGTGAAAGCTCCTTACCTCAAAAAAATTTCTTGGCGATGGACAATTCCTGATTACTTCAACCTTCTCAGGATCCATATTCAACTCATTTGTCGAGATTACAAAGCCCAAATAAATGAGTTTTGTCTGCATGAAGGAACACTTCTTCAAATTGATCAGCAGTTTCTCCTGTTGCAGTCTTTTCATCACAATGGACAAATGCCTCAAGTGTTCAGCCTTTGTCTTGCTGAAAATTAAAATATCATCCAGGTATACGACCACGAATTTGCCAATGAACTCCCGCAGGACTTCATTCATCAGTCGCATAAAAGTGCTTGGCGCGTTTGTCAACCCAAACGGCATGACCAGCCATTTGTACAAACCCTCGTTTGTTTTGAATGCCGTCTTCCACTCATCTCCCTCTCTCATCCGGATCTGATGGTATCCACTCTTGAGATCTATATTGGACAAGTAATTTTCCCCACTCAGGCAATCCATCAAGTCGTCCATTCTTGGCAGTGGAAACCTGTATCTGATGGTAATTTTATTAATCGCCCTGGAGTCTGTACACATCCTCCAGCCTCCATCCTTCTTCAGACTCAGTACTGTCGGAACAGCACATGGACTAAGACTTTCTCTCACCAGTCCTTTATCTTGCAGATCCTATACCTGCCTTTTGACTTCCTCATTCTCCTGAGGTGTCAACCTGTATGCTGCCTTATTCGGTAGACTTTTTCTGGGTATGAGGTCAATGTGGTGACTCACACTCCTCATCGGTGGCAACGAACGAGGTAGTTCGTCCACGATGATATCAGTGAACTCTCCAAGCAGTTCCTGAATCTCTTCCGGCAAGTCGTCCACTCTTGTGCTTGTCAGGACAATTCTCGGCTTCCTGAAAACAAAGAACTGTGGATCTTCATCCTTCTCCAGCTCTGTGAGGAGTTCCTTCCCACTCATGAGAAGTATGGTATTGCTCACTTTTGGCTTCACTTCCTTATCCTTTACCGGATGAAATGTATGTGATCTCCCATCCTTCTCCAAGGTGTATGTGTTCATTCTCCCATCATGAACAACATGTCGGTCATACTGCCAAGGTCTACCCAATAAAACATGACAGACATCCATGGGAATGACATCACACAGGATTTCATCCTTATATTCACCCATTTTTAAATTGACCAAGCATTGCCTTGTAACACATACCTGGTGTCCTTTCTGCAGCCATGTCACCTTGTAGGGACTTGGGTGTTTGTTCGTTTTCAGCTCCAGCTTCTCCACCATCTTGGCCGAAACAAGATTATCGGTGCTTCCGCTGTCCACTATGACATTGCATTTCCAGCCCTTGGTTTTGCAAGTTGTCCAAAACAATCTGCATCTCTCCGCGGAGCTGTCCACCTCTCTCTCAGGTTTCAAGAGAGCCTTGTGCACTATCAGTGACTCCCCACTTCCAGTGTTTTCATCCTCAACGTCTCGCCTCTGCGCCTCTGCGACGTGAATTTTTCCTCTGTCCACTTTCCTGTCTAGATAGTCCACGGCTTTGTGACCATCTTTTCCACATGTAAAACACGTGATAACTCCTCCTCGACCTCTGCCTCGACCTCGGGTACGAGGAAATGTGTTCACGTCAGCATATCCTCCTTGCTAATCATCTTGCTGCCTCCTCGGCTCAGAAGTTTGCTGCCTCTGCTGTGAGGTTCCACCTCTCTCAGCCTTTCCATGAGGCCTCTTCCAATCCTCCTTGGGCTTTTGAGTTCTCTCTTGGGCAACTGCTTTGCCTCTAGGCTGGCTTTTGCCTCGCCCTCGCTGTCCCTGCTTGCGGTTCAGCTTCTCTTCGGCCTTTAGAGCCATATGGTACGCATCCTCAATGGTTCGGATGGTAACCATGCTCAGTTCATCCTGAATATCATACCTCAGTCCATTCAGGTATCTTGCCACCTTTTCGTCATCACTCTCCCAATGACCAGCTTGAATATTGAGCCTATAGAATTCCTCGGTGTACTCCTTCACCGTCATCAGCTTCTATCTCAGGTTCTGCATGCGCCTGAACAGAGTGATCTGGTAATCCCTCAGAATGAACTTCGCCTTCATCTTGGCGATCATCCTGTCCCAGCTTTTGATCTTTTGTTTTCCTTTGGAACGCCTATCTTCTTGCAGCTCATCCCACCATAAGGCTGCATGTCCCTTCAGCTTGGTAACAACATGCCTTATTTTCTTGTCTTCTTCGATATCTTCGTAATCGAAGTATGTATCTAATGCTCGGATCCAATCCATCAATTCCTCTGCATCTAGACTTCCCTCGTAGATGGAAATGTCTATCTTCGTCTTCGAGCTCATCCTCGAAATGGCTCTAATCAGTCTTTCGGTTGACGCGTCTTCTGCCGTGACTTCTTCTTCAGCATGTCCAGCTTCCTCTTCAATCTCGGGATCACTGAACTCTGCTACACCAACACCACGTCTCTGGGTGGTCTCCATTTCTTTGAGTCTAGCTCGGAGATCTCTCATCTCTCGCTCTATTTCAGCATTTCCTGCTGGCCTACCCCTTCTTCGGGCATCCCTGTCCTCACGATCAGGTGACTGCCTCTCCCTTCTGGGAGGCATGGCAAAATCTGCTTCTCTCTGCTACCTGAACAAAGAGAGCTCCACTTCCCGCTCTGATACCACTTGACGTCGACCGCTCTTGCAGCAGTCGGTCTCCCTCACCAGGACCTTCTCTTGCTCACCGACCCGAAGAGTCAATGCTCTTCCAACTCCCTCGGGATTTTCTCACCCACAGACTTCTTGGCGATCTCCCTTTCGCGAATCGGAAGATCGGGTCTCGCGATATCGCGAGGCTCATAACACTGTCTCGTGCCACTCAGACGCCGAGTCCCGAATGTCGACGGGTCAATAGTCAACGCTCCATGTCGGGGATTTTCCTCTCAGGAAAATGCTATCCGCGAGGTAGACCTTTTGTGCTTACAAACCCCGAGTGCCGAGGTGTCGATTCTTCGTGACCACGCCACCTGTCCTCCACTCGCTCCCTGGGGTCCTCCGTGACCACGTCACTTCGGGATTTCGCAGATCGCGAATCCACGATGCAAAGTTCCTATTGTTGTAATCGCCGAGTGCCGAACCCCGACTCTCCTGGGATCCAATGCCACGCGTCCCTGCCCTGATCGACGGCTCCAACTAAATCGGGAAATCGCGACTCGCGATTTCAACGTGCATGAAATGATTGCACTCGCCAACCCCGATATGTCGATACATGATGTCCAACGGGTTCTACCTGCTCTCGAGGGTTAATCCTTCGCTACTTCTCCCAGATCCGACGATCCACGGGACTTCGCGATTCCTCCCAGAATTTCCAAGTCATCGATTCTCTTCCTCTGGAGAATCCTCCAGCTTCCAAGCTTTCCCTTGGTTCGAATCTCTCCCAGGCCTATTCCTACAATATGAGCGAGGAACTATCCCTCCTGAGATGAATTGTCACTGCCTCCTTCAGAGACTTAAGCACGCTATCTGTGATCCACATTCAAAAACCTTCAAAATGTTGAAGTCTTCCCGGACTCTGGGACTCACAACCACCGTGATCCTGGTCTTCCCTTTTCTCAGACTTGCTACTGAGCCTTCACATCCAACCTGCACTCGCCTGGACGGTTCGAATAACAAAACACAACCCCGAGATATGAGAATAAGAGTTTATCTGTAGAGCCTCCCCCTCAACGCACTCTATGCGGAGGAATTCAACTGCACTCTATGCAGGAATCTCCTGGCTCAAACAGAGAAACAATTGAAATTCATTTCTCATTCTCTCAGGTTTCGAACCTGATATGCAATCACATATGCAGCATATAAAAGGTAAGCATAAAGAGAAGCAAGTATGCAACAACATAACATCAACAACACACACAATTCAAACACAACCATGGAATTGAATCAAAGGCTTTCTTCTATTAATTCAATCTGTACATGGGTGTTCTTCACAAGTTCTTAGCTTGCTCTCTCCCTCTTGCTCCTTTCTGCTAATGCTGAATAATATGATCAATTACACAAGGAGGGTGCCTATATTCGTTTTCCCTCCTGGAAATGGAACTATCTAATCTATAGCTAACCCTATCTACCAGCATTTAAAATTGTTAAATGCCTTCTTATCTACATTACATTACAAGTGCGCTTCATATGAATGCGTTCATTCAAACGACGGCGCAACAATCTTTTCAAAGAAATTCAAAAAGGTAATGCGCTGGTGCTGTCCATCTATTCTTCTCTTTCCTCCATGCTGGATCGCGTCATGACGTCGTAGATGCTCCTGCATCAATTGGTACATGGTCTATTGTTCTTTGCTGCCTCAGAGGGAGGATAGCATCCCCGTTGGAGCTAGTTGTTAGCACCATGGTTTTCATAGCTAAGGTTATATGTTTGTCAACAATTTTCAAAGTCATGCATGTTAGCATCCATTTTATTTTTATGACTGGCAACATATAACATGTCCAAGGGTCATTTTCAAAAGGAAGCTTATCATTTATTTATTTTCATTTCAATTTGCAACTGTGCACTGCAAAATTCACTACGCACTACAAAATTCACTGTGCACCGCACAGACGATGTTGTCACGCAAAGGATGTTGTCACGTAGAGAATGGTGTCTCGTAGAGGATGTTGTCACGGAGAGGATGTTGTCGTGCAAATAAGTTTGCCATGCATAGGTTTTTTTCGCACAGTGGAGTTCGTCGTGCAATGGGCTGTCGCGCATGGGATGGTGTCGCGCAGTGGCTTTTCCTGCACACAGGATATAGGTCGCACTACACAAATTACTGGTTTAGTGGTCAACTTTAAGATCAATTTATGACCAACTAGAGAGGAATTTTGAAAATCCCTGAGACTTTTTTGTTGAGGAAAAACCAAATAATAAAAACCTCTCTTAGATTTTCAAAATGTGTCACGGTTTGGGAGATTCGAAGGAATCTTTGAGCCCTATTTTTCAGCTTTCATGATTTCCTGTCTGAGACTTGTTTTTGTGACATATATTCCGACCATCTAGAGATTAATTTAAATAAAACGAAAGAGGTTTTTCTTTATATCAATCTTAAATACAAAGACCTCTCTCAGTTTATAAAAAAAAAAAGTATCAAGGAGATACAATGTCATATTTAATGCCTATTTTCCTAGTTTGCTGTGCAATCCACTGTGTTTTTTGTTGTAGGTTACTGTTGCGTAGAAGTTGTGCAAGGATGATAGAGTGTCCAAAAATGAAAATGATGACTCATCACAATCATAGGGTCGAATTTTGATCATGATCAATGACTGTAAATAATATTTCGGTTACGATTATGATTTGGCAAAGTCGGGCTTTCTATTTTTAGTAAATCCATTGAAGTTATTGTTCTCTTTCAAAGAAAATGGATCCATGATTCTAGGAGAGACTAGCTCGACCCTAACAGCGAAGGGTGACATTAGTTTTCTATATATGGGGATCATTTTCATGTAAAAAGGGTTGGTTGGCAAATTTAGTAAACAACTGCTATTGTATGTAATCTGAGTTTTTGACCGAAATTTAATGCAAAGGTCCTGTGATTTGATGAAAAGATTATAGTTGTCATAGTCGGTTGTATTGTGTATCTTTCTTTGCGTATGTGTTTCCTGTTACCTTTTATTTCATATCTTATACTATCTATTTCAGAATGAATTTTCAAACTTGTGGATTCATTGTACAACGCCCCTTGTTCGCGCCAGTTAGACAAAATGTTTTCCTCTCAAGCTAACTCTGAATTCATCCACAACGGTGCTCTTGAGTTACTTCCTGCTTTTTTTCTCCCACCACACTTTACAATTTACACTAAAGGTTTTTGCTCGCCTAGCCTTCTCCTCTTGAATCCATTCATTGAGTCATTTGTTTCGTCTCTTCCTCATATCGACCCCATAGCCCAAGTTTTACTTTTCTGCGCCAATATAACCAGAACCCATTTTACCATAGGTGTTAAATCTAGCCATTGTTTCCAAAGTCATATCCTGCGTGGAGACCACACCATTTCTGAGAGATCCCTCTCTAGATTCGAAAGGCTAGTTTCGATTCTCAAAGTTGGTTGAAAAAGTTACCTTCATCGTCTGTTTATCAGTCAAACTAATTTACGGAGTGCTAACAGTATTGATCATAATAAATATACTTGTTGTTGGTCTTAGAATTACTTTTATTTTCCTTATCTTCTTTTATGTGTGCTCATTTATGTGTTTTATAATGCTATGTTATGTTGTTAAAGTATGTTGGTAACTTCCCCCTATAATCCTTTATATTACAACACCCACTTACCCATGACCTCTCTGTTATCATGGTAGGAAAATGATGAGTTGTAAAAGAGAAGTTGTTCCTCATTGAATCGATGATGAATCGATATTGTGCACACTTTGATATTCCTACCATGGGGTGTCAAGGCAAGATGCACATGTTGTCTCATTTGGAAAAAATTATACACCCAACATTAGATTAGTAAATATTGTATATGCTAGGATATACACCCTTTCATCTAAAATTCTTCAAATCTAAGAGTGTATATCCTAGGAGATAATGTAATTATTATTATGTCATTAGGTGCTTATTGATTGATCCAGATTTTGTGAGCAGAATGAAATGAATACAGATTATTAACAGGTTCTTAACACAAAATAACAGAGATACAGTAAAACTGGTTTTCTATTCAATAACGAAATAAGATGAAAACTGTAAAATGCAACGACTTATTGGAATGGTGGCGGCTTATCTCTGAGAAGAGATGTGACGGTTGTGCTCATTCACAAGAAGGTCATTACAATGAGGCTCTGAAGGACTTTTTACAATAAGAAGGAATGTCAAAAACCCTAGACATCCAAAAACCTAACCCTAGGAGATGAAGCATCAAAATTCATGTGTTTGGGTAAGTTAGTACATCAACTTCCCAGGGTCGTAACTTTTGCACACGATCTCTGTTTTAGGCGTATGATAGCTCGTTGGAAAGGTATCATAGAGGAGATTAATTTTAGGCATAATATCAAAGGAACCTCCATATTTCAAACCTGTTTTCCCAAAAAACATCGTTTAGGGCCTCAAAATGGCTCCAGAAGTGAAAACTGCTGAAAATAGTAAATTACCAAAATTGTCAGAAAACTATTTTGAGCCAGTTGGAAAAGGTGGGTGGCCACCGATATCCATATGGATCAATCCTCCCTCCTTAGAAATCAATTTTCTCCATTGCGTTGAGGTCCCCCATCAAATGAGGAAATTTCTGCTGAATTTGGCCACGGGTGATCCACTTGCCTTGGTGAAGGAGTTGCCCTGCTTTGACGACTTGATAAAGATGGATCCTTTATTGTCGAGTGCCCTTGATATATGTGTCCACAATATGATCATTGGATTCCTATTGTATGCAGTTGGGGTTGAGATCTGTTGGTGTCAGTTGTTGTGCTACTTCTAAGGTGTCCAATAATGGTGGGAAATAAGGGCGAAGGAGATCCACGTTGAACAATGGGTCCAGGCCAAGGAAAGGAGGATCCCCAAATTCACTAAAGTATTAAAGGATAAGTCAGGTCAAATAAAGATTAAGAAAGATTAACATTAATAAATCTCATCGCAATTTCACGATTCAGGATTTCTCGTGTCAAGTATTATCGAAGTCCCGACACTTAAATCCACTAAAGGTCAAAGATTAATTGCTAATCGTGATTAATTAAGAGATTAAAACAAATGATTATCGTCTAATTAATCCCATCGTGATTTCACGATTCAAGATTCCTTGCATGTCATAACTCTTGAGGACATGATACCTGAAACCCGAAGGCCCGAAAGAGTGCAATGTAAAAGAAAAAATCTATTTCATGGATTTGGCCATCAGGGATTTGTCCAATGTGAATATTTTAATAACCACTGCTTCGTTTCCCCGAATCCCGAAAAACCAAAATCGGGATTCCAGTCATAAGCAAAACTACTTTAGAAAAATGCAATTTTCTCAGTTGTGGAGAGTCGTTTTTTCGCATTCGAATAGTCGATCGACATCTACAAATCCTAAGCTGTCCATTGGTGTCTTCATAATTTCATTTTGATATTGGTAAGGCAGTAAAAATTCCCTCGCAAGATGAGGTTCGTTTTTAGAAATATGGTGTTTTTACTGTGTTGAGTCATCATTTTCAAATGAGGACTCTGAGCAACTGGAGTATCATTTTGAGAAATGGTTGGAGGATTTTGTGACTAACACATCAGATATCATTAGAATCTTTTAGTTTTCCTACAGGTGTCACATATTGGGAAAATCGAATCCATCTCCAAGCCCTAATTTTCAGATTTCATATTTTCCTATTTTAACACATGTTTGTTAAATGCAGATTTGGAAAAGTGAAAAGGGGTCTCAGGGAACTGAGAGAGGTTTTTTCTCAAACTAAACATATGCACAAAATCCTCTTTCAGTTTATACACAGTTGTCACTATTCGAGATATACAAATCCATAACCATAGCCCTAGTTTTCGGCAGTTTGGCCCATTTTCTATGGCAGGAAGTTTCAAGAATTGGTTGTAAATGTTGTTATATTTTAGATTAGAGAGGATATCGACCTCGATAGATATATGAGGAATATTTGTAAAAGGAATGAGGAGGGAGTAGTACTCTTGGGCTGTAGCACTTGTTTTCATTTTTAATAAAAGAGTGTAGAGCATTTTTTATCTATATCAGAGATTCTTGTGATTTTGTTTGCAGAGAATGTCTTATTGCTTCATTTTCACATCATTTCACTTGGTTTTATTTCCATTTTCTTCCCGATTTGTAACTGTGTTTGTAATAGAATTCATCCGTTTGTTAGATGCTCTGTTGTTTGACAGGTTATAGGTTGTTTCTTACAGAGATATGAAGGTTCAAAATTCATCCTTGCTAGATGCTATGTCCCAACTATCTCTTTCCACTGATTTATGCTTGGAATTCACTCATTGCTAAGTGCTCCTTGCATTTTGATATGTTTTCTCTTTATTCTGCTACCATACTTTTTATAAATCCTTCCCTCTATAATCAACTTATATCTTTCCTCTGCTCCATGGATTTCCATTGCCAAAGAACTCTTATTACTTGCTTGATCATTTGACTCCATTCCCAATGGAATAATTTCCTGTCCAACCCATCAACCCTAAAAACCCAAAACTTTCTATTACCCACAAATCTGCTCATTGTTAAGATTTTTGAATGTCCTATTGACACATATTTTTGAGAGATCCCTCTTGGGTTGGAAGGGGCAGTTTTCAATCAAAAGTGGTTCGAGGTTATCTTTGAATTTACTTGCATGCAACCCAAGTCAAGTCCGAGTGACAAAATTTATTTCATTTAAAATGTGCTAAGGCTTGGCTCTATTACAGCCTAGAACCAACTCTTGCGACAACATTTTATGGCGTCGTTGCTGGGGACGGAGGAAAGAATTTATCTTCCCTGGGATATGACAAAAAGTTCAGATCTATTTCTTAATGGTGAACAAGGGATAGGCATTCAATTGGCTGTGATCATTCACCTGGCGACTCCTCGGTTCGAAGACTCTACAAGATTCACTGGCGACTCCACTAGTCTCAAAATGTCGGATCCGTTCACCGCTTGGATTGCTGCAAGGTTTGCTCCTCTAGACTTTGCAAATGTTTATGGTTTTCCAAGCACTGTTCCAGACATTAAAGTTTGGGAAGATGTCCTTCCTAAATTTGGAGAATATGCGGATGACAATCTCACCCAACACTTGTTTGAATTCCACAAGCTCATGGATAAATTAAATATACATCATGAAGATGTCCTCATGAAACTGTTTATGTTTTCATTGAAAAGAGATGCTAAACTCTGGTATAAATCTTTACCTCATTCCAGTATTCCTTCATTGAAAAATTTTCACATACATTTTCATCAACATTGTAAAAGAATCTATTCAGCTGAAATACTTTTTGAAGATTGTTGTAATATAAGATTCATAGGACAAACAAATCAAACACATCTTCTTGAAGAGGAGGAAGGAATATCATAAATTTCTCAACTCGATGAAGATAATCAGTATGAAGAAGAGTTGGCTAATAAAAAAGTAGGATATGATAGCTCTTGTGATCACATTCAAGAAGAAGATATTCAACATCATGGTCAACATGCAGAAGAGAAAGAAAACAATAGTTGCTTGATCCAGAAATTGCATAGACCACCTCCTCCTTTAACAGAAGAAGAGATAGATCTTCTCCTGGACAGTCATGTTGCAACCCCTGCTTACATAGATCTGCAACATTCACATAGTCCTGAACTTGTGAGTGCAACTTCTTCTATTACTGAAAATGAAAAATCTAAGTTTAAATCATGACAACCATGAAACTTTAGAGGAAGTTGGTAAACCAATTTATGATGATGATTTCCAGCCAAAGGATCATCTTGTAGGCACTATTGTGTTTCATGAAGAAGATAGGGTTGTCATGTTTAATAACCTTGAATAATGTTTGTTGTTTGAAGATGCTTTAGACTATGATTTGAAGGAGTGTGGATATGAGATAGATAGTTTCACAGCTGATATTCCTAGCATTTGTCTGACTAATGACACTCCTGAGTTAAGTTATCTGATGAATATGTTTACGATGAATATACAGAAGAACAAGAAGAGAAAATTTATTTTTCATCACACACAAAAATTTACAACAGTCCTCCTTTGTTATATGAATGTGATGAAAGTGTTTCTGAAGATGATGAGCAACAAGAAACTTTGGTTCAACAGGAAAGCAATCAACAACATCATGAAAGCGATCAGCCTATGTATGACAGCTACCAAGAAGATCTTTGGAAAGCAGGTGATGTTGGACACACCTACCACACTTAGAGGGGGGGTGAATGAGTGTGGGGTTCTTTTTCCCAAAACTTCCCACTTGCACAAAAACTCATCAATTAGCATTCAACATTTATTCATTACCCATTGTTGTCATTTATAACCATTTAT